>PVJH01006636.1:54660-100182 GCA_004026705.1 Nesogale talazaci
GGGGGGGGGGGAGTGGAGGGGAGTGCTGACCCCCGAGATCAGCTGTGTGGTGTCCGTGGCCTCAGGGACGGTCCATGATGGTGAAGGGAGGCTCTGAGAAAGGCTCTGACTGGTAAGAAACAGGAGTGCCCATGGAAAGGCAGTGTGTCCCATCTGGAGACTTGCTACCTTTGCCTGGGGACCCTGCCCTCTGCATCTCTTCTGTTTGTGCTCCTTCTTCTAATCAAACAATCATCAGAAGCAAGCACTTCCGTGAGTTTTGCTCATTACTCCAGAGAATTCTGAAACCTGAGGCAATAGTGGGAGTCAGCAGATAAGAGGGAGAGGTGTAGGGGACCCCAGAACTTAGGAGTGGCACCCTGAGGGGTTAGTGAGGAAGTCTTGACTTGGTAAGCAAACTGAGCCAAGGGGATGGAGTTGCGGGCTTCCAAGCTGCTGGTTGGTGTCTGAGGTCTGGGGCCTGGAGCACAGTGCCCTTGAACTTGTGTGGTCTGACCTTGTGAGGGCCAGTCTCAGAGGTGGGTGTGCCCCTCCTCCCCCTGCAGCAGGGGCCAGGACAGAGGGGCACAGAGAGGAACAGGAACAATCGTGCGTTGACTCAGGTTGAGCTGCATGCACACCAGAGTCTTTTGAGGAGCACCCCTTGGAGATTGTAGGTTCCCCAAAGGTGGGCGTTTCCTGCCCAGGTGTCTCCCAACAGCACCCAGCACTGTCCCTCAGGCAGAGGGCTACTGTGTGTGACTCTGGGTCCTGGTCCAGGTCACTGATGGCTGACAGGCAGGGGAGGGGGAGAGCGGCGCTCAGGGCCCCGAAGATGTGCCTGGCCATGGCATCAGCTCTCGGGGTCAGTAACTTTCTTCAGAAGAGAGTGCAGGAGCCCACTGGCAGATCTCTCTCTCTCTCTCTCTCTCTCTCTCTCTCTGTGTTTAATGCCATGAAAAATAAATGTGCATAAAGAGGGTTTTTATCCTTCTTCCTTCCCTGCCTGCCTTCCTTTCGAAAATATTTATTGAGTGTGTTAGTCTGGGTAGACTAGAGAAACAAATCCAGGGAGACTCATAGGTGTGTAACAGAGAACTTTATGTCAAAGAGCAATTGTACATTTAGAACCATCCCAGCTCAGTCCAGATCAAGCGCATAAGTCTGATATTAGTCCATATGTCTGATACTAATCTATAAAGTCCTCTTCCAACACAAGAAACACATACAATGATGCCGAATACAGGACACTCACAGGCCAGTGGGTGGAAAGTCTTGTGGATCCAGTGGTGGCAGAAGCATCAGTGCTGGTGTGGGTTCCCATGTGGCTCCTCCAGCTCCAAGGCTCTGCCTGCCTTCAGCATAACTTCATGTGGCGTGTCAACAGGAATGTCTCGCAGGAAGATGAAGCAGAGAGAATGTGTGCTCTGCCTCCAGCAAACTATTTATCTCCGTAGCCCCTCCAAATGAGGTCTTCTGATTGACAGGATAGCCCCACCCCTTCACCCTTAATAGTTTCACGTTGGCACCAGGTTCTGTAACTACCACATTGCACAACAGGGTGCGTCTCTGCCCTGTACCAGGAAGCATGTGTCAAGCAGTCCCCTGCCCTCAGTGAAGCTCACAGTCCTGTCTGGACGATGACAGTCAGCAGCCGATGAGATCGTAGAAGCAGGCCCGCAGACACTGACAGGAGTGACCTGGCCACTCAAACTGGCCTCCAGAAGTCCTGGAGGGTCAAGGAGGGCATCCCAGGGAATGTGGCTCCGACCAGGGTGGCTCTGGGGAGGGGAAGAAGGCAGTGGCAACAAACTCGTGCTGACAATCTGAGTTGGAATCCTGCCTGCACCTGCAAATGTTCCTGTGGCCCGGACAGCTCTCTTCTTACATCTGCTCCTTCATGTGACAACCAGAGGCGATGGCTGTGGCTTTCTCCTGGGGTTGTTTGAGGATTACATGAAAGATGAAAGCTTCTGAGGGCCAGGTTTGTTCCTGCGACCTAGTCACAAAGTGGTCACTGTTGTCATTCCATAGCTGCTGTGCCTATTCACACCTGCCATTGGCCCCTCACCCATCTCTGAGCCCTCCCTGCGCCTTTAGGGGCCACTCTCCTGGGAGGGGAGGCTCAGCACCTCCCCGGGCCACGTGTGCACCTGTATGATTCATGGAGGCCTCTCTCCCAGCAGACCGGCAGAGCCCTCCAGCAGGTGTGAATGAAGCCCAGCCTCCCTCCTGCTCAGCTCCACCGTTTCTCTGCCTGCCGGCCTCTGATGTTTGTATTGACAGCTTTTCCTCCCCACTCCCCACATGCTGGGCCGCTGGAGAGCTGGCCTTTTGCTAGCAGAGGGGGATGCGGTGCCCCAGAGGCAGTGTCTGCCCAGCCCCTGGGAGCCTGACATTTTGCCTGCACTGGGGCAAAGGCCTCCGAGCTAATTGGCCCCGTCCTGACTGTCCTAGTGGCAATCCAATATCATTGAGCTGAGACTGGCCTGGGGAACCCTGAGCAGAGCCCCCAGTGCACATGGAAGGTGCTTGATGCTTGTGCTGGGGGCGGGGGCAGCCTTGTGGGCAGGGAGCGAGGTCGTCTTCCCACCCAGGTTGAGAAGCCTGCAGAGCTCATTTCTGTAACTGGAGTGTCTGGGGGAACTGCCATTCCTTCCTTTCTGCACCCTTTGCAGACACCTTAGGCTTGGACCAGTGGCCCTGAGCTGCAGGCACAGGATCTAAGCCCCTGGGGAGTGGGCCAGTCTGGATTCCAGTGTCCTGCTCTTTAGCATAGACAAAAACCTCCCCGAATACCCGTGGTGCTGTTCAGAGCGTTGAGGAAACAAATGGAAGGAAACCTGCTTGAGGATGCCTCCTGGCGCCCGCTGGGAGAGAACACTGCCCTGGGCGTGAAGCGTCTGCACTTTTGCTGAGCCACTGTTCTTCCTTCCTTGGGCATTGGCCGGGCTGGGCCCCTGTCTCAGGCACTGTCAGGTAAGGGAGGAATGGCAGGCTGAGGAGAGGGTTCTAATGTGGCCCAGGAGACCGTACTGCCTTGAGCAACAACGAGCCCATGACGGAAAACCCAGTGCCCTTGTGTTGGCACTGGACTCCATGGTGCACCGTCCTGCTGGGCTCGTGGAGAAGCATTCTGGCTCATGGAGAAGCATTCTGGGAGCGAGCACAGGCTGTAGTGACGGCCACCTCAGTCCTGAGGCTGGGTGACCTGTGTCAGGGTCCGCTGGTCATTTGGTGGTAGCATCTGGGCCTCCATGCTGGAAGGAGCCCTGGTGGCACAGTGGGTTTGGGCGGCTGCTAACAGTGTCTGAGAAGGATGAGGCTGTTGGCTCGGGTACAGATGTGCCCTCTGGACAAAGCAGTTCTGCTTTGTCCTCTAGGGTTCCATGAGCTGGAATCGACTGAGAGCTCGATTCCCAGTTGGTGCACTCGGTGCACAGCCACCACCCATGGGACATTTCTGTGCCCCTCTGATGCTGAGCAGGTTTCCATGGAGCTTCCAGACTGAGAAGGACAAGGAAGAAAGGACTGGCAATCGAGTCTACTTCTGAGAATCAGCCAGTGGAAATCCTGTGAGTCACCACCTGGCCTTGGCCTGTAGCCACTGTGTGGGGGCCCAGGAGGATGGGACAGCTGCTAGCAGCAGCAGCAATGACCTTGCTCAGCCCCAGTTCTCTTGGATGTAAAATGAGAGTCTGGGAGCATCTGCCTCTCAGGACGCTGTGTGGGCTGATATGTATGCAAGCGCTGGCCACAGGGCGCAGCTCACCCACGGTACCCAGCCTGTCAGTGGCTCCGCTTGCTGCCATGCTGGTTGTCACCATTGCCATCTTCCTGCCTTCCTTCCCGTTCAGTCTTGACTAGGCCCTCAAATCTCGCAAGGATCTAGTCTTTTGGGGTCTGGGTGGCCACCAGTGGTTCATTTTGAGCAGGGTGGCTGTGGGTGCAGTCCTTCGGCATTGGTGCACAGGGCAGACCCTGGTCTCCTCCAGGAAGGGGTCTGTGAGAGCCCCAGAGGAGCTGTGAGGAGCCTCACATGCACGGCCTTCTGCCCAAGGGGGTGGTCACAGACACGGCATTGGGAAGTAGCTGGAGAAAGAGGAGAAAGGCCTTGGGGGGCAATGAGGTTGGGAGAGCTGCTTCATGTTCTCTTAATTCAGGGCCAGTGGGTAGGATAGCCATGCGAGGTTCCAGTCTCCAGGATGCTGCTGAAAGCTCTCTGAAGACAAGGGCTTGTCTCTTGTCCTCTTAGGCTCAGAGCTGGGCTGGTCCACGACTCAGAAATGTTTCTGAGCATCCAGTACCTTGGAGCCTAGCTTTAACCAGCCAGAAGGCTGGTGTAAATTCCTTGTCCACTCTGCATTTTTCCAACTGGAGAAATAAGAGTGGCAGTGCCCACCTTGTAAGGACTCATTGAGGATAAAATAGGTAAAGACCCAGCTCAGGGTTGGGGCTCAATGCCTGACCACTCCCAGCTCTCCCCCTCCTCCTTTCAAACTGCCTTGGCATCCGCATGCCCTGTCATTATGCCGGAAGGTTGGACCTCCAGGTGATCTTGGGCTATGAAAAGCGGGCGTTTAAAACCTGCGCCTCCCAGCCCCAGTGTACTCAGAGTTGGGCTGCTAATCACAAAGTGGACAGTGCAAACCCACCTGATGCTCTGAGAGAGAAAGGCGAGGCTGTTCCATGAAGATGTGCAGTCTCAGAACTCCTAAGTTGCAGATTGACTCTGTCGTATAGGGTCATCAATTCGCATTAGCTTGATGGCTATGGGTTTTGCATGTCCCCTTGGCCCTGGTGTCTCGTGGCACCCTCTGCTGGCCCACTGTGGGTCTTGGTGGACACTTTGCTCCTTAGAGGTGGTGCTCGAGTACCACTGCCCACTGTCCTGATGGGTCAGGACACTCAGAGTCCCCTGCAGCCTCTGCATGACCTCCAGTCAAGCCTGTGTGCTCACAGGGATAATTCTTTCTCCAAGGAAGTGGGGGTGCATTCGTTCTGTGTGCTGGGAGCAGGTGGGAACATCGCTGCAGAGGGGTATGTGTGTGTGTGCTTGCATGTGCGTGTGTGTGTGTGCATGTGTGTGTCCCCTCACGTGCGTGTGCAGAGAAGCAAAACTGAAACCAACCCTTGTTGGGGGGTTGATTCCAATTCACAGCCACCCTATAAGATAGAGTCGAACTGGCCCCCTTAGGGTTTATAAGGCTACATTCAAAAGCTCTATTCAAAACGGAAATAGCGTTAAGATGGGGGAAAGGGTGATCAAAGGAATGGCACTGTAGCTGAACGACATCTGCCCTAACCGACTTGACGACACTTTCGTGGAACTAAGACCCTGGAGTGGGCAGAGGGGATCCACCAGGCGGTGGCCTTCACTGTCATCGCTGGGCTTCTGCACACTGGGTGTGCACATTCACACTCGGATGCCATCCCCGCCCACAGGTTGGAGCGTATCCTTCATAACCCTCAGCTGGCGCAGGTCACTGTGCTTCTTCCCTGGGGACTTGGCCGATGCCTCACCAAGACAGCTGCTTGTGAAAGACAAGGGGCCCCAGTGTTTGGGGGAGTGGAGGGCCATATCTTTCTCCCATGAAGCAACCGGTGGGTCCACACTTCTGACCTTTCAGCCAACAGCCAGGCTCTTACCTGTGCTACCACCAGGGCTCAGACCCACCTTGGAATGTCCCCATGGTTTCCCTTGGCCCTGAGAAATCCCCTTTTCGGCAAGCTGGTTATTTTAGCATCCCCATTTCAGAGACCAGGCGGTTCGCCGAGGACACATTCAAAGGGTGGCACCGGGTTATCTGACTCTAATTCCAAGAGCTCTTCACCTTGAAGGCCAGCCTACCACAGGGCCACCATCATGACAGGGAGCATGGCTTCGCTGGAGAACGCTGTGTGTTCAGGGACGAGTCTTCATGGGCATGGAGTCTCCTGGAAGATGACGTGCTGTCAGTCAGGTCGTTACCATTCTCAGCACATTGAAGGTGCAAACGGTTTGCAGTCAAGGCCAGCTGCCACCACAGCTTCTGCCTCAACAAGGCCAGGACTCCCTCCCGGGCCCAGGCCTCCAGGTCCTCTCCCAGCTGAGAGTCATTTCCTGGGGGGAGGAGGACTCTGGGCAGGCCCCTGGCTCCTCCCCGAGTCACCCAACGCTCTTCTGTTCGCCTCAGATCCCCAGATTTGGGAGTTCTCAGCAGATTTCCTGCTCCTGAAATTAGGCTGCAGCATCTGCCATAGGTGGTGCTCAATTAGGGGCTTGAGAGACGCTTTTAACTTTTATTGTTTATTAATAGAGATAAATGTTAAGCATGGAAATTGTCCTGATGGAGCTTTCTACGGAAGGCAGTGGTAGTGGCTGTTCTCAGTGGAGGGGACGGGCTGTGTCAGCGTTAGTTGGCTCCAGGGCGGAGTGGCGTAAGTGCTGGGCTGCCAACTGCAGGGCTGGCAGTGCCGACCCCCAGCGCTCTGAGGGAGACAGAGGACGACGGTGTCTGCTTTCATGCAGCTCTGTCCCTTCGGAAGCCCGAATGGGCATGTTGGAGCCACCTCATGGCAAGAAGCACACCTTGATGCCCTGTGTCTGGTGGCACTTCTCCTTTGCCCTGCGATATCACTAGAGGACTTGCTGTCCAAACTACTCTGTGCAGGGCTAGGCCCAGGGGCCCCTCCTAAGAGAGGATGGGCTGAGACTCAAACCTACCTCCCCAGATTCCAGTGCTCCTTTGCTTTTCTGCTGGTGGAGCTTTCTCCAGCTCTGCTCCCTGCCCACCCACACCCCCAGATCCTGCCAGTGGAGCCCCTGAAAGCCTTGTATCAGCAGTCTGGCCCTGGCCCCAGGGGAAGAGCCTTCCAGACACAGAAAACTCAGCAAGACTGCCAGTCTGCTTTCCCCAGAGAGACTTCAGCGCCAGTCTTGAGGCCTCCAGGGAGCCTGTGCAGTTGAGTGTGTCAGACAGAGGACCTGCTGCATGTCTGCCCGAGCCAGGGCTGTGGAGATGGTGGAGGGAGCAGAGACAGTGAGGAGGAGGGGCCCTCAGGAACTCTCACAGGTACCCCCAACCTGGCACCTCTGCCCTCCTCCCGGCCCAGCTCACACAGCCACCTAGCATGTGACCACCAGCCTGCAAGCAACCTTTCTTGTCTTGCTGTCTAGGGACACAAGGTGCCAATGGTGCACGAGCGATGGCCCTGCTTGAGTGGCACTCAGACTTCATAGCTGAGGAGCCAAGCTCGCCTGGGTTCACAGGGAAGCCAGGAACCGAAGCAGCCATGGCGACGTTTCCCCTCTGTGTGATGTTTTGGGTAGAGTCCTGATGATCGGTGTTTGGCTGGTAACTCCAAGGCCAGAAGTTCGAACCCGCCAGTTGCTCCGTGGGAGAAAGATGAGGCCATTTGCTTCCATCAAGATCAACAGCCTTGGAAACCTCATAGAACCGGTCACTCTGTCCTATGGGTCTCTGGGCTTTCGAGTCCTCGTGGTGGCCCTTGATGGCGGCAGGGGTTTGGTTAAGAGTCTCTTGCCAGGATTTTGAGGCGGGCTCATGCTGTGGTCCTGGCGGTATGTCTGGCTCCCCTGCAGGCAAATATTTTTCTCAGAGATAATCTGGCAGGGGAGTTAGGAGCCTACGGATTTCCCACCTGCTCAGCAGGGGTAAAATGAATGAACAAATGGCATTTCTTGGAAATGTGAGAGAATTATCCAAGTATTTGAACTAATCAGCTATGTACATTGTGAGGCACAGGCCAAAGCTCTGTTCACAGGCAGTGGAAGATGGCAGACATGCTGGCAAGGCTTGCATCAGTGCGCTGGATAAGCATGTGCTTCATTCACCCCCTGCTCTCAGCACCTCCTGTGTCCGTCTAGTACACCCCCCTCCCCCGCCCATCAACCTTGGGGCTGACCGGAGGCCCAGCCACTCAACTCTCGGGGGCCGTTTACAGTTTGGATGCCCTCCTGGCTGTGCCCAGCGCCCAGCCTTGCTGTCACCGGTGCTCGTTCTCCTGGAAGAAGGCAGAAATGTGGCAGGGTCACCCAGGACTGAGGCTAAGCACTGCCCTGGCTCTCCTCCCCCCGCCCCTGAGGCCTGGTGCTAACTACTGTTCTGAGGGAAGGTCAACCTGCTTTATTCCAGAGGCCTCTCCCAGAAGAGGACACACCTCGGAGCCGCGATCAGCAGGGACAGCTCGGTCTGGATTAATCAGGAGGATTCTTTCTTGGTGACTACAGCCTGAAGGAGGTGGGGGAGGGAGGGAGAATGTCAGGAGGTCACCAGATGGGCTTGGAGAGGTGGCCTAGCAAGGCAGCGCAAGATCTTGGTGACAGGCAATGTCTTTGTCTTTGTTCCCAAGTTACCCTTGAGAGAATGGCTTTAGTATAAAGTTTTTCATAACCGTCTAGCACAGTGGTTCTCAACCTGTGGGTCATGACCCCCTTGGCAGTCGAGTGACCCTTTCACAGGGGTCACCTAAGACCATCAGGAAACACATATTCCTGATGGTCTTAGGAACTGAGACACTGCTCCTTTATCCATCTCTAGGTGGGTCTGCCCACACGCAGCTATGCCCCCATCCTAGTACCTGGCGTGAAGACTTAGCCACGCTACATCATGCTTCAAGACAAAATTTCATTTATTTGTAATTAGGAATAAATATTTCACAATATATAATTACATATCGTTTTGTGATTAATCACTATGCTTTAATTATGTTCAATTTGTAACAATGCAAATACATCCTGCGTATCAGAGTTTTATGTTATGATTCATAACAGTCGCAAAATTATAGCTATGCAGTAGCAATGAAAATAATGTTATGAAAAAAAAAGAAAAGAATGTTATGGTTGGGGGTCACCAATATAGGAGGAACTGTGTTAAAGGATCGTGGCATTAGGAAGGGTGAGAACCACTGGTCTAGCAGGTGAACCCCAACATCCATAGCTCACCCTGCCCCCTAAGCATCCACTGCGTGGACTTCCAACACTGCAGGCAAGGTGGCCCTCACAGAACATCCTGCTGCAGTGGCCTCTTTCTTCACTGAGGGGCCTTCCTTCTCCCTGCTGTGCAGGGTCCTGTGGTATGACTGTACCATCACTCATTTATTCTGTGTGTGATGGGCATTCTGGTCTGTCTTTGGACTCTTTGGAAGAGCGATTGCGGGGATATACCCATGGAAGATGGGAAGGCAAGGATCTGTGGCATGCACTCATACACAAGGTGGCCGAGGCTGGTGTGGGGCTCGAAGAAATCACCAGGCCAGTGAGTGATGTTGCCAAGGTCATGAGCACCGTTGGGATGAGTTTGCCCTCCTGCAACATTCCTGACTCCATGCCCACCTTTGAGCTCTCCACCGATGAAGTGGAGCTGGCCTGGGTCTCCATGGGGGAGCCGGCGGCAGGCGGATCAAGATGGCAACAGCGGGGGAGGTCTTGAGGCCCATGCTTGACCACATGACCAGTCCTGCCAACGCATCCCACATGCCTGTGCCATCAGAGGCCTGCGAGGTGAAGATTGCCTGCGCCCCGGTGGGCACCTTATGCGCGCTGGAGATGGCTGGCATTTCCCTGACCCTCCTGCTGCTGGCCGATGAGCCTCTCCTGAAATGGATCGACATGAAACCAGCGCCTCAGCCTGGACCAGCACTGCGAAGGGCTCTGTGCTTGGGTGCACACGGAGCCGGGCTGGCCGCGCTGCGCCCCCCGAGGGCCCCGACTCTACCGCGGCCAGAGGGTCAGCATGGAAGCGGATGGTGCCGGTGCTGGAGCGGGTGTGCAGCACTCCTCGGCCTGGAGGATCACCCGGACGCCCTGGACCGTGCCACCGGGACGGCAGCACCACCCACAGCTGTGCAGCCACAACCGTGCAGGGGTAATTAAAGGCCAGCGCGCCTCCACCAGCCCCGCCCAGCGGCTCTACAGGTTGGAGAAGATGGGCAGGGCGACTCCTTCGGCCGCTCTTTGGCCTCTTCCTGATTGCGCGGCCCAGCCCCTCAAGACCAAGACTGATCTCCCGGCCTGGCCTGCTGCCACGGACGCCGGTCTGGAGGTCACGCCGAGGTACGGCAAGGCTGCCTCCGGGGACATGACGATGCTGGGGTCGCTGTGGGCCCCAGGGCAGGAGCTGTAGGCTGGGAAGAGCCCCCGGAGCTGACCTGCTCCAGGTGCTGACCAAGGCTGTCAAGAGTGCCGAAGCCGCAGCCGAGACCACCAAGCACATGGAGGCCGGAGCCCGAAGAGTCGGCTGCATCAGCTTGGCAGGCCAGACCAGCCAGACCTGGGGGCGTGGCGGCCGCTGCAATCCTCTGCGCCATCCCGGAGGCCCTGCCGAGCTGGACCCTACTCAGCCCCTCCCTGCTGGGCTGTGGTGGCCACTGCCCTTCCCCTCTGCACTGGATCCTCAACGCCCCCTTACCCAGCTCCAGATGGAGACAAAGCTGAGGGGGTCTATGTGCCTATAGCACTGCCCTCTCGCTCCTGTCATGGGGTGGGGCTGGGCCAGCCAGCACTCATCTGGTGAAAGCCTTCCTGGAGGACCCCCCACACTGACCCCCAGCCCCTGGCAAAGCGAGCAATAAACCACAGTGGACAGCAAAAAAAAGGAAAAAAAATTTTTTTGGATCTCTTGTTCTCTGATGGTCAGACAAGGGTGCAGCTGCCTTAGCCAATTTCAGCTGACAAGACTCACATTCTGCAAGATGTTCCTGAGAAGAAGTTACATAGACTTACCCTGATGTAGCCCTGGCTGCTAGAGCAGTGCTGTGGAGATCCCTGCCAGTGCTGAGATGCTTACATTGCCACTGGCTTCAAAGACTTTTAGCCACTGGCCTGTGGTCCTCCTGCCTTGGTTGCCACTGTATTATTGCTCAGTGGTAGCAATTGTGAACCAGAAAAATATATAATTAACCTGAATGCTTTTTAGTGGAATTTATGAAGCCCTTCCAATAATGCTTATCTTTACTAGCTCAGGCTAGCCATTCTCTTGGGGATGCTCCTCTGACCACCAAACCACCGGGGGGGGGGCAGTTAAGGGCCCCTTCCTTTGGCCCCCAGGGCCCCTGTTGTCCTCTGTGAGAACAGGGTATTAAGCAGTAGTATCTTCAGTTCCGAGGCCAGGATTGCGTAGATGCTCAGAGGTGGAGTGAAGGAACAAGCCTTCCCTACATCACAGTTTCCTAAGAAGTAGGTAAGGGACGCAGATTGGGGAGCCTGTGGGATCCACTGGATTCCTCCACACAGTGAGTGTGGCTTGTGAGACACCGGGGCTGTGTATGAGTCCTCTGACAGGGACTGGCACCCAGGACCATGGACAGAGACACACGGTGTGGGGCAAATGAAAGCCCTCACCCAAACTCATTGCCTTGAGTCAAGGCTAACTCACGGGACAGGGGCAACTGCCCCCGTGGGTTTCTGAGCTGTGAGCATTTACCAGAGTAGAAAAGCCTCATCTTTCTCCTGCAGAGAGGATGGTGGTTTTGAACTGCCAACTCGTAGCTTGCTACATCACTGGGGTTCCTCGAGGGAAAGATAGGCCAGTGAAAAGTCTTGGCACCTCCAGGGGAGGAGTCTCTTCACCTGGAGGATTGTAACCCCTCCCATAGTTGTCAGGGGCCATGGTTGCCAAGCGATGCACAGCCATTGAGTGGGCAACCATGGACCCCCATTGAGGAGAGTCGGAGAACCTCCTGGCGTGGGCACCGGTCCCTCTGTGCTAGCAGCCCCCTCCTGCCCACCCCCCACCCCCCACCGCAGCAACTGATGCAGGGAGTTGGTTGCCAGCACCCCTCTTACTGCAGGAGGAGGAGGAGGTGGACCCTGTCCTTGCCCTACTGGGGACGGAAGTGGGGGTAGTCCAGCCACTGGATAATGGATGCTGCTGGGGAGGGGACATGGGCTCAGGGAAAAGGATAGGATGTGCTGATGGGCCTCCAGCTGCTGTACGATATGCTTTGGACCAAGAAGCCCAGTAAAAGGGAAACACCTCACCCTTCCATCCCATCCTAGGGGCCAGATCAACATAGCTGGTCCTACACACCAGGCTCACTCACAGGTCACCGGGGAATGTGGCAGGCTGCCTCCACCCCACGGCCTTGTGCCCACACAGGATCCCTCAGAAGTGGGGCTGAGGACACACCACCTCTGGCCCCTGTGAGTCAGTCTCTGAGGACGCTGCGCCCACCAGCCTGTCTGGACAAAGGCATTGGTACAGCTGGGAGGGAGGCAGTGGCGTGCGACTAGATGGAATGTGGGGGAGATGCAGGAAGGGACAGGGAAGAGAGATCAAAGAGGCACAGGGGAGGGTGCACACCAAACAAAGAGCCGGGCAGGCATGTGGCCAGTGCCTGCGGGGCAGTGGCTGTCCTCCTATTTGGGCTGTGTCGGTTTTCCCCAGCGAGAGACAAAAGAAGTGGCAGCAGGAACATGAGTCTGTCGGAATGCAATGTCAGGGTGCCCTGGCAGCACAGGCTTTAAAAGGTTTTTTTTTTCCTTTCCCTCACATAGCCGACAGAGTGACTTCGCTCCTGTGCCGTCCAGCGGAGCAGTGCCGGTTGGGCAGTCTATTCTCTATGCAGACATCGTTTGCTGAGCTGCATAGTAAATGGACGGTGGGTCCAGGGTGCTGGGGCACCTAAAATAGCATCACCTCACCGGCTCTGGCGAGGCTGCTTGGACCCCATGCCCATCACTGTCGGGGGTGGGGTGATGGCAGCATTTTAGAAGTAAGGGCTGTTTCCTAAAGAGGCCCCACACCCAGAATAGTTCCTGCTCAGGAAGATGCTGATGCTGATGCTGACGCTGGTGCCAACGGTCCATTTGACCCCACCCAGGCCGTTCCTCATCAAGTGCATTGGGGTGCTTGACCCATTGAAGAATGCTTCTCCCTCCCCTTCTCTCTGATCCATACCTACCTTGTTCTACCAGCTTCCACACACCCAGTCTCATGCCTTCCCACTCTCCTCGGCCCCTGCCCTAGCGTGGGTTCTGACTCCGAGCAGCCTCTGCAGTGGGCGTGGAGGACATGCCCCACCCCCAGCTGTACCCCAAACCAAACCAAACCAAACCAGACTAGACTCACTGCCGAAGGGCCAGGGCTGACTCAGAGCGACCCCCTGGGGTTTCTGAGGGGGGGGGGGGCTATTTGCGGAAGTGGAAAGCCTAGTCCTTCTCCCTCGAAGCTGCTGGTGGTTTCCAACCAGTGAGCATGCGGATCAGAACCCAGTGCCTAACCACTATACAGCCTGCACCGGGCTCCTGCACGGACTGCATAAGGTCTGTGAGATCATCAGTCACAGCTAGCGTCTCAGGTGTCACCGAGGGCAAGCACTTCTAGCCAACACATTCTCACGCATGGCCAGGGAGTCAGTGCTGGCTCTGGAGGACGGGGTGGAGATGGCCCTGTGGGTTTCTGAGACTGCCTTTTTACTGGAGGAGAAAATTCCTCCCAAGGTGTAGCTGTTGGTTTCAAACTGCTCACCTTGCCGTTAGTGGCCCAAACTGCTGCACCACCAGGGCCTCACATTGGGGCTGAAGTAGGGCCTGTTTGATCTTAAAAATATCCAGACAGTCCTTTGCAGAAGAAGATCATTCTCCGCCCCTGCTCTGTAGGACTTTGGCAGCTGTGCGTCTTTAAGGAAGCAGAGGGCCTCATCTGTCTTTCTCCCATGGAGCTGGCTGTCAACTTCCAATGTCCCACCATGGCACAAGCCCAATGTCCTGACTCCCAGGCCCCACACCTCCGTCTTCTCTCACCAGGACTCTGTTCCCCACACTCGCCCAACTCACCTTTCCTCTAAACCGGTTTCAAATCACTCAGAGGGTCCCTCCAATCATCAACTCTGCTACTGTCACCCCTTTGCTTCAGACTCTTCCATGGCTGCACCTGACCCTTAGAGCCAGGCTTGCTTGCTGGGCTACCAGAGCCCAGGATTAGGCTACCAGGGTTAACCGCTGCCACCCTAGGACTCATGCTCTTCACCACGCCCCACTCCCGCCCTCCCACCCCTTCATAGTCCAGATCCTTCTGTGGATCTCAGTGTAAACGTCTGAGGGATCTCCCCTGGTGCCCAAGCCCAGCTCAGAGACCCCTCTCCCTGTGTTGTTGGCTCCAGGAAACATTATCATTGGGCCCACCTGCTCAGTTTGCATGTAGGTCTGAGGCTTGCATGGGTGCATTTTGCGAACACACAAGTTCTGTCTTGTACACAATTATGTTCCCAGAGCCTAACACCAAGTTGGTTTGTAGAATTTTTCATTTCTAAAACAAATGTCCTGGTCACCCTCTGCTCTCCAGCTCCTTCTTGCCAATCGTGCCGCTTCTGGAATGCACTGGAAGCAGAGCCGGCTGTCTGCCTTTAGCGGGGCTCAGATGCAACCAGTGGTGGCCTTGGGCTCTCCTTTTATGGAAGACATGAACTCTTTGGACTCTGATGCCCTCCTTCTCCCCTCATCTCATTGGTTGTCAGAACATTCCCAAGGGGAGGCTCCTAATGTTGCCTGCACCCCTGATTTGTCACAGTCACCAACAGGAAGTTGTACCTCGCCTGCTCTGAAGGCTGCCCTTCGCTGCAGAAGCAGGGAGCTCCTGGGCGTCCCTCAGCTTTCTCCCTGAGAGTTTAATCTTTCAATTGACTTCACGTTTGAAGCTTTCCCCTTCTCTTTCAGTCAGCACATATTTGCTGAGCGTCTACCATGTGGCTGGTCGGGTTCTAAGTGTCTGGAACCCATAATGGGCGAGGTGGGCAAAGTCTCTGCTTCCTATTGGGCATGTGGTGGGTAAAACCCACTTAAATAAGAAATGCATATGTCAGATAATCAGTGCGTTGGAACCATGGTCTTGGTGAGGACTCGTGAACATCTGGTAGGCTCCCAGGTGAGCATTCAGTCTGAGAAGAAACACGGCCAGCATGCTCCTTGGTGGCGGAAATGGAGAGACTTCAGTTTGCTCTCCTTGGATCCGGCATCAAGGGACAGCAGTCCTGACAAGTGGCCTCTCATTTAGTTAGTGAAAACGAGCTGGACGGATGCTCAGCCAGAAGCCCCCTACTGTGGAGTTCACGCTGACTCCCCGGGACAGGACGCAGTAGCACTGTCCCTGTGCATTCCGAGACGGTCACTCTTGATGGCCTGCTCCTTCTCCCAAGGAGGAGCGGGTGCTTCCGAAGTGCACACCTTGTGGTCAGCAGGCCAGCATGTCCCCAGGATGCCACCAGGCCTCCCACCCAGGTCCAGGCCCAGGCCCAGGCTCATTTCCATCTGCTCTCCAGGATGCCCCCTCATGTGGGCTCTGACTTGGGGAGAGCTGGAGGCTGCAGAGCAGGGCAGGCTAAGGAGGGTGAGGTCTCGGGAGGCTTGAGAGATTTGAATCGATGTCTGAAAGAAGGTAAAGACACAGACCACGCTTTTCGGGCTTGGGGGGTGGGGTGGGAGGGAAGAGTGCTCTAGGGGAAGGGAAGAGCCTGTTCAAAGACCCTTCAGGGGGACATGCAAAGTGGACTCAGGGAACTGCGAGATCCCTGGGGCTGCTTCTAGGCTCTTCATGCCTCGGTTGTCTGTCAGAGCGCAGCGCCCAGCCACGGTTGACCCACCACCTGCACTGCCCAGACCTGAAGATGGGCCCCACGCTTGCAGCCAAATGGCCCGCACCAATCGTGCCACTTAGCACACTGCGCCTGGCCCTGTGGAAGAAGCTGGTGGGCATGACCCACACCAAACCTTGCCTCCTGCCTCATCGCTTGGTAGCCTTGGGGTCCTCGGTGATATCCTGCCCTCTGTGAGCTTCCATTTTGTCCTATCTGGAGGTGGGCTCCAGATAGGTCAGACGGCGGCTGGGGCGTGGGTGCAGTGACCAGGCCAGTGCTCTGTGCAGTGAGAGTCCCGAGGGTTGGTTCCCTGGCACACCCTTCCAGGCCTGCTCTCAGGCAGGGCATGGTTTTCTCTGAACCTCCGTCTCTCCATCCAGAAAACAGGATAATCGTTCTGCACTGCCTCGACATTAAGAATGACCCGGTCATCAAGGCTGATGACAAGATGGCCTGAGCCCAGCGGCAGTAGCTCTGTGCACATGTGTGTATGTGTGTGTATTCAGTTTTGTAGGAAGCAGGTAAGCAGGTGTTTTCAAGGTTTCACAAATCTTTCATGGACAAGAGCACTGGACTTGTGTACTAGGCCCTATGGGTCGCTATGGTCCTTGTTGGTGGCAGTAAAAACACCCTCTGCTGGGCTCTGTGTGGGGATCAGAATCAGAACTGTTTGCAGGCACGTGGTACCACTGTGAATTATACTTATTGAGGGATTAATTATGTACCAGTTACTGCACTGAGCACACGATTACCCCAGTCCTATGACATAGGTGCTGCTATTTTCCTTATTTTATAGTTGAGATGACGGAGGCTCGGCATGTGGTCGTAGGTAGTAAAGGCAGGAGCTGGGATTAGCACTCAGCCTTCCAGAACGAGACCACCCACCTGCTACCCTGCGAGTCCTTCTGAAAGGCGTGCCAGTCTCCCAGGAGAGGGTTGCCGGCAGGGGCAAAGGGAAGGGAGCATGCCCTTTTCTACCCTGCAAAAGAATCAGCAAGGACAGGGCTGCTTTGTGCCATACACCCAAGTTTGCCTCTTCCTGCTGCTGATCGCAGGGTGGAAGGTGTGCTTGAGATGACGGGTGTACGTAGACTCCTTTCAAGATCAGTGGAAGGGTCTTTCTCTGCAAAGTCTCCATGGCAGTCACTGAGCTGTGCTCGAGAACTCTTTGCCTAAGAACAGCACTACCTTGGGCACTGAATATATGATGCTTGTCCCAGCCCGATGGGTGACTGTGCTGTGTCTAGTCCCCCTACACACGACTAGCCCTTCCTGGTGGCATACGTCCTCCGAGCCTTCATCCACATGCAGCGGGTGCCAGGAATGTGCGGTGAGTGGATGGATGGCTAGGTGAATGACCAGGGACCCACTGCTTACTATGTCCTGGTGAGCCCATCAGCCATGCCAGTGCCTCAGGAGCTTCCCCTGGGGTGGGGGACCTAGCTGGAGGCATCCAGAGGAGCCTCCGCACCCGGGCTCACTTCAGGAGCAGCAGGCCATGGTGGTTCTGACCTGGTTGTTCTCCCCTTCCCCTCAGGCTCTGGGGGTGCTGGGCTGGGCAGCTGCTGGGGGAATCCAGGAGCTTCATTCTCTGCAGTTCTGGGGTGTTCCCGATACGGTACTTGCTCTGCGTCCCATTGACTGTCGGCTTCTCCTGGGGTTGGTGGGAACACGGAGCATGTCGGGGAGTGGCTCTTGCCTGTGGTTAATGTGTTCCATGCCCTGCTGTGTCCCCCTGTGCTCAAGTTCCGAGCAATTACCCTCCTGCCGGGCTCTGTCGCTGAGCACAGCAGATGGGCCTTGTTTGTAATTCACTTGCACCATTAACGCTGGGTTAGCACCATAAGGGCGACTGATCCGCGCCGTGCCCCCACCCCAGATGCCATTCTGGAGAGGATGGCCGTGGACTTTGGGGTCCAGGCATACCAAGGCTCATCCAGATCTGGCTTTGTCTCCAGTTTTCAGCACCGAGTGGCCAACACAGCCCTGCAGTCATCCATAGGAATGGAACATCTGTCCCCAAATACCAGCCCTCTGAAATCATGGGATTTGGCTCAGGACAATCATAGCAATAAGAACAATAACACTGACTTTGTAAATCGCTGTTAAGATTGTCATGAATCTCTGAAGACAACTTTAACAATATACAATTTCTCCTTTTTTTTATGGTGGGGAGGGGGGAATGGAGGTTCGGAGAGGTTATCCACGTGCCTAAGGTCATAGAGCTAGTAAGTATGTGGTCTAGATGGGTCACACCTTGAGCTGCTAAGTGCAAGGTTGGAGCTTTGAGTCCACTCGGAAGAAAGGCCTGACAATATTCAGTCCTATGAAGCACAGGTGTCCTCGGGCACCCTGGGGTCGTCATGGGCAGAGTCAGCCTCAAGGAAACTGGTGGCTTAGCAGAGGCCACACCCAGGGAGCTCCTTCTACTGTAGGCACACCAACTGGGATGAATTATGGGAAGGTTTGCAGATGGGGGTGACTACTTCAAACTTTGAGACTTGCCATCTAATTATTACTATTATTATTTTGCTAACAGTGATATTAGAATGTATCATCAAGTAGGGGGAAGTTGAGTAGAATTCACATGTCCTCTATAGGTCCCTTCTGTTTTTTAAGATAGGTTCCCTTTATGAATTAATCCATCATATGTTCATTGAGCTCCAATGAGGTAGAAAACATTGTCCTAAGTCTTTCATATAAAACAAAGATATATCCCTCATCCATTCAATAAATCTGTGAGGTGGGGGTGCTGGATACATTCTGCAGGCAGGGAGGGGATGTTGGAGATGGGATGGAGGAGGAGTGCTGCGAACTAACAGAGCATAGAGAGCGCTATGGGGTGGGGCTGTGGGGGCTTCTTTATCGTTTGAGTGTGAGCTATTAAGACATTTTTCACTCAGAGCTCCTGCATGATCTTTGTGACATAGACAAAGCGGGCCAGCACGTTTCCCACTTTTTTTTTGAAAAGAAGGCTCCGAAAGCAGCAATTACTGATGAGGGTCAAAGACTACAGCCCTCAAGGAGGATTAAACTCAACACTTACTGCCATCAAATGAGTTCTGATTCATAAAACAGCCCTGGCAGACAGGATAGAATAGCTCCTGTGAATTTCTCTTTATGGGAGTAAAAAGAGCCCTGATGTTCTTCTGTGGAGCAGCTGGTGGTTTCGAACTGCTCACCTTCCCGTTAGCAGTTCAGTCCAATGTGTAACTGCTACCCCACCAAGGCTCCTTCAGTGCAGCTTACACCTCTATAGAAAGACGACAAAAATCCTCACAACTGGACCAACAGACAGTACCACCATAAACAGAGAAAAGAGTGCAATTGTCCAGGATTTCACTTTACTCAAATCCCCAATCAACACTCACAGACACAGCAGTTAAGAAATCAAAGGACACGTTGCTTTCCTCCCATCTGCCACCGCAAACTTCTTTCACGTACAAAGACTGGACAGTGAAAAAGTTAAGACTGAAGAAGGATTAAGGAATTTATACGAGGGGTACCACTCCCAACAGAATATTTTTTCAAAGCTATTTTTTTAAAATAAGAAGCATTTTGTGGGTGGGTGGAGGTACCCTCTCGTATTACAATGTTGGTGAAGAATATGGAGAGTACTATGGACTTCTAGAAGCATAACAGAATCTGTCTGGGCAGACGTGTAGTCAGAAGTGCATTAGGAGCAAGGGTGGAGAGACTTGGCGCACGTACTTCGGACGTGTTGTCCGGAGAGACCAGTTCTTGGGAAAGTCTTCATGCTCAGTAAGGGAGCAGGTCCAATCAAAAGAGGAGAGTCCTCAAGATGGATTGACTTGGCATCTGCAACAGTGAGCTCAACACTGTGCCAAAGTGAGGATGCAGCAGGGTCGGGCAAGGTTTTTTGGCTTTCGTCCACGGGGTCACTATGAGTCGGAACCTAACACCATGACTCAAAGAGGTCCTACCTAGAACCTGACCACAATCACATGGGGCAAAGGCAGGCCTCCAGACTCCAACTGTGTGCAGACCCCCCTGCTAGAGCCAACATTAGGGTCTGCCCTGCGCCAAGCTCCCCTGCAGCTTCGATCCTCCAGAGTCCTGCTGGGACTGACTGGAGCAGCCTGGGCCCTGCATTGCTCGAGGAACCGTAGTCTTGGCTGTTCAGGAACCTTCTTGCCTTAGGCCCAGTCTTGTGCACTTAAGGCGATATTGAGCCGATTCCTATAGGGTGTGCTTCTGCTGCACTCCCATTCCCTGCATACTTAGCTAGGCGTGGATGAATGGCTCTCCTCCTTGTGGCTACTGGAGGTCCCTGGGTGGGGGGAGTGGGGAGGGCTGGCCCTGCAATATGATATTGCCCTGCAGTATGCAGATGACACAACCTTGCTTGCTGAAATTGAGGAGGACTTGAAGCATTTTCTGATGAACAAGGATTGCAGCTTTCGGTTGGGATTGCAATTCAATGTTAAGAAGACCTAACTTCTCACAACTGAACCAATAGGTAGCATCACGATAAATGACAAAAAGATGGAAAATGTCAAGGGTTTCCTCTTGATTGGCTTCACAAATCAATGCTCCTGGAAGCAGCAGTCAAGAGTTCAAGTATCACATTGCTTGGGGTGAATCTGCTGCACGAGACCTCTTTAAAGTGTTGAAAAGCAAGGAGGTTATATGAGGATGAAGGGGCGCCAGCCCTACGCCCTGGGGTTTTCAGTCACCCCCCTGCATGTGGGAGTTGGACACCGAGTGAAGGAGACCACTGAAGAGTGGAGGCCTTTTGGACTGTGGTGCTGGCAAAGAGCACTGAAAACACCACAGACTGCCAAAAGAACAAACACATCTGCTTTGGAAGAAGTACAGCCAGAGTTCTCCCTGGAAGCAAAGATGGCGAGACTCTCTCTCACATACTTTGAGTTTGATATCCAGGAGAGAGCAGTCCTTGGAACAGGACATCATGCTTCCTAAGGGAGAGGAGCAGCAGACAAGAGAAAGACCTTGCCAAGAGGGATTGGCATGTGGCGGTGTTCAGGTGCTCTAGCCTAAGGACAAAGATGGGGACCAGGCAGCAGCAGGTGGTCCTTGTCGCCATGGGTGGGAACCGCCTCCCAGCACCTAACAACACCAATAGTCCCCCCAGCAGCACCTCAGGATCCACCCTGGCAGTCCACTTCCAGAATCGCCCCAGGCACCGAATGCCCAGTGGAGTGTGACTCCACGCAGAGCCTCAGGCTTGCTGAGAGTCGGAATCCAACCCATGCCACAGGTGTGGTTCAGTTCGAGCTTCTGGCAGCTGAAGTCGGGCTCTGGGACTAGATGCCCACCACCCCACCCCCATCTTTGGGGAGGATGCTGAGTGCGTGGACAGCCCACGGTCACTATGGAAGCCAGGCCTGCAGAGTGACCTTGGAAGGGGAGGGTTCAGAGTCTTCAGCCTCTCTTGGCCATTCCTAAGACCACTGGCAGAGAGGTGGTTTGAGGTCTACACTACAAGTGATGTGTTCTTTGGGGCCCATGGAAGATCAGGAGCTTAGGGAGGCTCCCAGAAGGGATGTACTCTGCATTCTGACCCCTCTGAAAAAGGGGGAATCTTTCAGACCTGCCAGGTTCCCTCTGTCCTCTCTCCCAGGGAGTTGGGCCCAACCGAGAGCTAGAACGGGGCTCTCTGAGTGGACTCTGACAGGTGGTAGTGTTGAGCACTGTGGTGAGACCCTGTGACTGGTCTCAGGGACCAACTCCTGGGGTCCACTCTGAACAGCTGTCCCTGCTCATTGACCACCCCCACCCCAGAGGTGAGCAGCTGGGCTCTTGGACCAGGCTGGAAGCAGCCCAGCAAGGTCTAGCTGCTGGGGGAAAGCCGGAATTCACAGCACGCTGGACTTTCCTGTCTCCCACCCACCCCCACAGTCACCAGCTGAGGGCTGGGGTGGGACTGCCCAGAGGACTGCACATGCCTAGACGTGTCAGGTTCCTCACTTGGTCTGGCTGGAATTTAGGAAAAGGCAGGACGTGACCTTCTGGCAACTGTATCCATTTGAGCACCAGGAAGGTTGACAGCTGACAAGGTGGGCAGACGTGGTGAGATGGAGCCAGGCCCTGGGACAGGACCCTCCGACTCTGGTCTGGAGCTCTCAGCCTCAGGCCTTGTTCTGTGTCTCCAGGCATCAGTTAAAGCCTGGCCTCAGTGGGGCAGGAGTTTCTGAGTGCCGTCATTCATGGGTCTGTGGTCCACCCGTCTGGGCCGCCTCTTCTTCCATGACTGTCTCTTCTGGCGCTTAAGAAGCCCAGTTCCTCTAGTCCTTTTCTGAAAGGTGCTGGGCATCAGGCCGTGCAGGCCCTCTCCATGGTGCTGAGCAACTTCTCCAGGACTGCCTGCCTCCTCCCACTCAGAGAGAACCCTGCCGTTTGTGTGTGTGTGTGTGTGTGTGTGTGTGTGTGTGTGTGTGTGACTCCCAGAGAGAACTCCGTCAGTCAGGGGGTGGGGTGGGTGACTTCTAGAAAGAGTCCCAGCAGTGGAGACTGTGACAGCAGAGAGGGCACCTTGCGGACAGAGGCTGTGCTCAGGGAGTGTCACAGCAGAGTAGGGGTGCTGTGTCACCAGAGGGAGCCCCAGAAGACACAGAAGTGACACCCAGAGAGCATTTGGGGAGGGACTGACACACCCAGGGTCTCAGAAAAAGAGGGTGCTGTACACCAGAGAGCCTGGCAGGTGTGTGTGTGTGTGTGTGTGTCTACCTGGAGTCATTTGAATGCAGTTTCTCCCTACATCTTTCTCTCCTCCCCATTCCCTGCTCCTCTGTGTACATTCCTGCAAGGTCTCTCTGCTCTAAATGCGTTACCAACGGCTCCCGTACTTGGCCATTTTATTTCAAAGGCTCAGCTCACATGGTCTCTGCCTGCAGTCAGACTTCCCCAGGGCCCAGGCTGGTGGCCACAGATAAATGCCAGGGACATTTTTCTCTGTTTGGAGCCAGGATTTTCCTTCATTTCGGACCCCGTGGTCCCCATCGTTCCACTTCCTGGCTCGCTGAGGGCAGGTAATTCATGCTCCATCTTCTCCTCTTTAAGCCCCCCCTTTGCTGCCAGAGAGAGACTTGGCTGCTTCTCCTGCCCACCCCCTCCCAACCCCCCGCTACGTGCAGAATGCCATCTCCAGCACAGGTTCACAGAGATCATTAGCTGTGGATGGAGAGCCCTATCTGAGAGAGGGGGGGGATCAGCCTTTTTGCGTGTGAGAGGCCACGATTAATGAGAGACACCAGATACACGGCACCTGCCTAGAGACAAGAATCTTGGGACTTCCCACCCCCATTGGTCTCCCTGCTATTCCTGACACTCACCAGACCACGTCCGGTCACAGGCCTGTGTCTCCTCCTCCTTCACCCCTGCCGAGTGAGTGCTTTTTCCCCAGCTCCCTTCCCCCTCTGGTGCTATCTGATGCTGTCGTGTCGGTCCGACTCCTCGTGGATGGAGGCACAACAGAACGAAGGCACCATTCTCACTGTTGCTGGTGAGTGTGAGTTCATCTGGTCCACATTCTCCCTCGTTTTGCTGTCCTCCACTTGACTAAGCGTGATGCCCTTTTCCAGGGGCTCTCCTGACAACAGGTCCAAAGTATGTGAGAACAAGGGTCGACATCCTGGCCTCTAAGGAGCATTCTGGGTGTACTTCTTCCAAGACAGATGTGTTGGTTGTTTTGGCAGTTCATAGTCCTTTCAATGGTCTTTGCCAGCACCACAATTCAAATGCACCAGTTCTGGAATCGTCTTTGGTCTTTGTTAGTCCACGACCCATTGTCCCCTGCATAAGAGACAACTTATCGCTGGAGCCAGTTGCTCCTTGGTCCTTCCAGTAACCTCCTTGCTTGTCAACCCTGTAAAGAGGTCTTGTGCAGGACAGTCACTCAATGCAAGTCACCAGCCAATTGCTTGACTGCTGCTGCTTCCCTGCCTGAATTAGGTCTAAGGTCACATCCTCACGCCTTTTCCTCCCCTCCAGGCAAGGCCACGCCTCGCTGCCACACATTCTTAGAGCACCTTGTATTTTTCCTTGGCAGGCTGTCACCCTAGTATCTGCTTCTCAGAACCTCCCGCCCATTGTTGCGCTGTGCTGGCTTCGGTGTGGCTGTGATGTTGGAAGTCAGGCCAGAGGGACAGCCGTCTCTGAAGAATGGGTGTCAGCAGAGATTCCAGATTGAGACAGCCTGGGAAGAAATCTACTTCTCAAATTAGCTAACGGGCACCCTCTCAAGCACACCAGAACATTCTCAGGTCACACTGCTGGAAGAGAAGCGCCCCGGATGGAAGGCACTCTAAACACACAGTGGTGGCAGCAGTGGTCTTAGGCGTCTAACAGTCAGAACGATGGTGCGGGACCGGCACTGTGGCTCTCAGAGGGAAGTTACCCATGAGTGTGTTAGACACCGGTTAGCGTCAACTTGATGCATATATCACAATGTAGCCAAATATGTGACAGTGTGACTAATGTTGCCTCCCCTGGACTATAAAGTTCCATGAGGGCAGAGATTGTGTCTCAAGAGTTAGAGCAGGGCTGAGCCTACAGCAGACATTTAGGGCAATATTTGTTCAGTGGAAGAAGTACTGGTTCCTAGCAGCCATGTTGTCTTAGCCTGGGTTCTCAATAGAAGCAAAACCTGTGAAGCTTATCTGTGCATACCTATATGCATGTGCACATATATGCATACATGTATGTTTCTATCAAGGAAGTGGCTTACATGTTGTAGAGGTAGGCAAGTGCCAAGTCTGTGGTCAGATTTAGGCTGGCGGAAGCATCTCCTGACTCACATAGCTGCCGGGGTTGACCAACTCGAGATCAGCAGATCAGAGAGCAGGCTTATGATGACAAGGCAAACGAGTCCAAGGTCAGCAAAGTGAGCAATGGTAGGCTGCTGGCTCCTAGGGTCAGTGGGCAATATGGCAGGCTGCTGGCTCAAGTGCAAAAAACCAGCTGTGGGTGGATAAGCCAGAAACAGAATCCCAACCCAGCAAAAAGCAAGCAAGCTCTTCCACTTCTATTGGACTAAGACCGTACTCCCACGGACATTTTCTTGCAACTGACTGGCTAACCCGTAGTGGCTCTCCTTGGGGAGGTGACTGCATTGTGTTAGCTCTCACCAGGAGCGTTACTAGCCTTCCCTGCCAAACCACCGAGAATTCCCACCTAGCCAAATTGACACAGAGCACACGGCAAGAATGTTTCTGTGCTTTGGGCGGCCGCAGGGTAAAGGAACCACACAGACCACTTTGCTTAGAAAGCATTATACGCCTCTGAAAAGTAATTCCATATCCATTATTTCATTTGATCCTCTTAGTGACCCTGGAAGAGAGTTGGTGTGAATATGACAATGTTTTGCATTTTAGAAGAGAGATGATGGGAGCCCTGCGTGGTTAAGTGGTATGTTCAAGGTCACCCAGGTCTCCTACCTCCAACGCATGGGTTCTTTTCTCCTGCCAAGCAGGGTCAGAGAGAGAGGACTGCCCTCCTTGGGGAATGCTGCTGGGTGGGTTCTTTGGAGCAGCATTTTGAAGGCCATGAATTAACATTAGCAACTGGACAGGCGAGACCATTTGGTTGGAAAAAGATGTTGACACCTCAGAGACTCTGTCTACAGCATCTACAAGGCAGCCTTGTGGGTCAGGGGAGGGCAAGGACCAGGGATGAAAGAAAGGAAGTTCATAGTTACTCATTGCATTGCATCAAGCCATCTCATGGACTCCCTTCCCAGGGTGTACCGTCACCCCGAGTTTTATAATTGTGAGCCTGAAGCTCTCCGACAGGAGGTCACCAGTGTAAGGGCACAGAGGGGTAGCACTGAGACCGGAGGCTTGGGGCATCAGCCCAGGATGTGGATTAGGGGCTTCAGCATAGCATTTCCCTGGATGGTGACTTGGAGAGGAGAAAAAACAAGGGACCTGTCTCATCTGGCTCCTTGGTGTTTGAGAGGGAGACCTCTTCATGGCCAGAATGGCAGCTTGAGCTGTGTGTCCTGAGTGGTGTCCTCCGCAAAGGCAGGTCTGGGCCTCTCGCTGGCCCTTGGCTTGTCATACTGCATCCTGCTCCCTGGTCTGCTGCTGTGCTAGCCCTGGCTAGCCAGACATGGCCCAGTCATCACCAGTTCGTGGGAGCCTCCAGTCAGGTGAGATCCTGGGCTGATGGTTTGACCACACCCTGCTTCGACCAACCCCCTCCTTCTGTGGCTGTGCCCGAGGGGCTCCGTGTTCTGCTGGGCCCCAGATGTACCTGCATTTAAGGTGTCTTTAGTTCCACCTTCCAATCATCTCCTCGGTCTGGAGGCCCTTCGAGAGGTGGGCTTAGCGAGTGGTGGGCAAGAACAGGGTCCTGGGGCTGAAGGCCTGTTCCCTCTGTACCAGCCAAACCACCCTGGTTCATCCCCTCCGCCCCCCACCGCCCACTCCTCTGAGCCCTTTGAGGTCTGAGTCTGAAGAGAGAGACCTGAGAACACCAGCCTGAGAGGTTTCTTGAGGAGCAAATGTGTTAATGTCCAGGAAGCACTGAAATAGAACCTTGCACGTGGTAAGAGCTCAGTAACCAGGTTCTGTTATGATAAAAATCTATTTCTAGATCTCCAGAATCTCAGAGCTAAAAAGAACCTCCAAGACCATCTAGCTCAACTCTTTCATGGCACAGGATGACAAACGGGCTCTGTGGGGTGCATTGACCAGTGGACACGCCGAGCCAGTAAGGAGAAGAGGGTGCCTAAAACCTAGGCCCCTGCCTCCCAGGCAACGCACTGATGGCTTCTGGGGAGACAGGGTGCTCACAAAGGGGTGCCCAACTGCATTAGGGCTACAAGGTTGATTCCAGGTCATTGGCACTCTGGGGTTTGTGGAGGGCCCTGTCCTCCTGGCCAGGCTGCGCTGCCTCTTCATCCACTCTGCAGGCAGCCTGGCAGCTGCAAGGAGCTCCCCCCAGCAAGAAGGAGCCAGAGCAGGGGAGAAGCCCACGTCCATTTGTCTTGAGAGCTCAGAGCGTCATGAGGAGTAATCAAGATCTTGTTGCCCACAGCCGAGAAAAGCCCTGTCATTAATCTGACTGCCCCTCTGATTTTCTCCGTCCGGCCTTCCATGCAGCCCTGTCTGCTGGCTGTCAGCCTCTCTTCCGACCCACCCTGGATATCACAATTAATGGTGCAATAACCCTCCGAGCAAGAGAGAGACGGGCAGGGGACTGCCAAGACACCAGGAGGAGAGAGAGCATAGGCATCACCGAGTCCAGAGAGTGTGCTCCCCACCCGGACTCAGTGAGCGGTCCGGAGGGTGGCCCCTGACCTGGCAGCCTCCTTCAGCCGAGCCCGCCCTGACACCCCGTGGGCCTGGTGCTGTCCAGACATACTGGGATGGCTGTGAGCTGGAGTCGATGCCCTACAGGGGCGACTGGCCAGCAAGCCTTTATTTGTTGAACTCCCATAAGGCACCATAGTATCAGTGTACCAAGTGTATAAGTGTATAAGGCACCAAGTGTATCAGGAGGGTGCGTTCCCCCCGGAGCTTCCAGTATAGTTGCAGCGCTAAAGACACAAATAAGGGCAAAAGTACGTCATCCTGTCTTTGTACATTGGACATTTATTTGTGTCTGCGTTGCACCAGGTTGTGGTGCCCCAGGTGCCCTGGTAATTAAGAAGGATAAGGTTCCTGTCCTCTGGGAATTCCATCAGAAAGACCTGCTTGAGGACCTTCACTTGGGGACTTCGGACCAGGCTTGAGATTTTGAAGCATTCACTGGATGCAGTGCTGTCCCCCAGTGGTGCCGTGGGCTACAAGTTGAGCTGTGAACTGCACGGTCAGCAGTTTGAGCCCGCCAGGTGCACCTTGAAGTCCTTGCAGGAGTCCTGGTGGCATAGTGGGTTATGTGCTAACCAAAAGGTCAGTGGTTTGAAACCACCAGCTTCTCTTCAGGGAAAGATGAGGCTCCCTACTCCTTAGAAGAATTACAGTCTCGGAAACCCACATGGACAGTTTGACCCCTGCCCCAGAGGGTCACTATGAGTCAGAATGGATTCATTGGCACTGTTTCTGGGAGGGTCAGGAACCCTTGGGGTGTTTTGGGTTATGTATTGGGCTGCTAGCCACAAAGTCAGCAGTTCAAACCCACCAACTGCCCCGCGGAAGAAGGACGAGACTGTCTGATCCTATAAAGATGTACAGCTTCAGAAACCTGTGTAGGAATGCTATGATGTGTAGCAGCCCAGTGACGGTGGGTGTGGTTTTCTGGAGAAGGTGGGACCTAGGCTTTTTCCTGGTGGGACCATCGTGGGCAGGGGTGAGTCGTATAACTGGAATGAGAACCCAGGTGCCTCCGCTTCTGGACCAGGGCTGCAGAGTGTCTTGTAAGCAGTCCCAGGCAGGGTATGATTAAAGGCGGCCCTCAAGCTGCAGCTGAGGAGGTGAGAGCCCAGTTTAAGAACCTTCCCTGGGCAGGGCCCCCAACCCTGTAACTTCCAAGCACAGAGTGCATTCACCTGCGTGACCTGACTGGGTTTCCCCCCTTATTTCAACAGAGATTTCTTGAGTGCCGACTATGTGCCAGGCCGCGTGAGGCAAGTCTGGCTTGCTCCCTGCTCTCCTGATGCCCGCCACCTTGAGAGAGGGGGCATTGCCTGCCCCTCCTGGCTGTCCATGAGGATGGGGGCCCAGGGGTTTGCTGTTGGATGGTATTCACGTATGCGGCCCAGAGAGGTCCTTAGGAGGCACGATGGCTTGGGCTTGGCTTGCCCTTGACTGCTGCTCCAAGTTTGGGCGTTGGCACCCACTCGGTGTTGTCCCGGAAGGAAGGACTAGTGAGCCTTTTCTGAAAGTTCCCCGTGGGGTTCCCCTCAGGGCAGGACCTCGCCGACTCACAGGACTCCCCAGGAGTTGGCCCCAACTCAACAGCATCCTGTGATTTTGTTAACTTTTTAAAAACTAAAGTCCAGGCCAGATCCAGCCTGGTGTGAATCAGGGGCCTAAGCCTGCATTGATGATGATGGGCTGGCTACCCCGGGGTGGCTAGGACCGAGGACCGTGTCTCCAGTGATATGGAGGTTCTGCATTTGAGCTCTGTGTAGGTGGGACCCTCGGGCCCTCGGTTCTGCAGCCAGCCTTGCCTAACCCCGTCAGGCCCCAGTCCTGCCCAGCTGTCCCTCTGCACGGCCGCCAAAGCGGCTGCTGGAAGTTTGTGAGCATGTGTGGCCTTGGATCAGTCCCCAAGCCTTGGTTTGCCTGTTGGCGAAATGGGGCTGGGTCACGGTTGTCTAGGGTGCTAATAGCCATAAGGATGCCAGCAGAAATGTTACTATCGACGGAGTAAGTATCGTGAGCTACGCTGCCCAAACAGCTAATCCCCATCACCATCCTTTGAGGGCTGGTATTGTCCTCCTGTCACGAGTGAAGAAAACAAGGCTTAGAGAAATGAAGACGTGCCCCCGGGGTACAACTGGCAAGTGGCAGTGCAAGATGAAGCCTGTGTCTTAACGGCCTCTCCTAGTCCCGCCCTCCCCCTTCCATGGCTATTAGAGGAAGCTCAAAGCATAGATCCAAAGGCTCGCACTCCCCCCCCCAAAACAAACAAACAAACAAACAAACAAACCAAAACTGTGCTTCCCTTGCCCTGGATCTGTAGTGTGACGGCTGCAGAGTGGTACACAGGCTGAAGTTTGCTTGTTTCCTAACTGTGGTGGACAACTGTAGTCCCAGTTGGCAATTCATTTCATATGGGGATAGTCCCAGAACATGCATTTTGGACACTAGCAGGCCATTGCTGCATCCATTCCAGTGTAGCAGAGCACCTACTATGGGCCAGAGCGCATGCTAGGAGCTTGAAATCATCCTTGCCATAGGGCTATGAAGAGCCTGCCAGGTTAGGCTGCATCCCGTGTGCTCTAGCGGGAGCAGACTCAAGGTGTGGTAGGATAATCTGAGGGAGGGGGTCCAAGGACAGCTGGGATGGGAGAGAACACACTGGGTCTTGGGAGATAGCCCTGAGGGAGTAAGCACATACATGAGTGGGGGGAAGGCAGCACGCGTGGGGAAGCCAGGCTGCAGTTCTGCTATTGTGCCGGGTACCGAAGCAGGGGCAGCTGAGCCAGAGCAGACAGGAGGGGTTTGCTCTGCATCCTCACTGCCCTGGAGGGCTACTGAAGGCTTTGACAGCTGGGGCCTGTCATTGTCAAGTTTGTGGTTTAGGAAGGCCCCCTCCTCTGGCCGCTGTGTGTAGATGGCACTGAAGAGAGATGGGGAAGGGAGGGGAGTCCAGTGAGCATGCTCTGGCCCAGGCCCAGTGATTGCTGACGGAAGCGCCACCCTTGGGAGCAGAGAAGGTGCTCAGGAGGCTGGCCAGGGCAGGGAGGAGCAGGGAGGAGGCACTCAGGCTGCCCCTCAGTTCAGCATGCTACCTTGGGTGTCTTCTGGCCTGAGCTGGGGTTATAAGTGGCAGAGCAGCTGGTGCTGCGTGGTGGAGATGGGTGTTCTCTGTAGGCAGGTGTGCCCAAGGGGCAGGGGTTGGGCTACCCTCATGGGGATTTCAGGAAGCACTTGTATAAGTGCCTGATCTGGGCTTGGACGGCTGGGGGAGAAGCCACTGTATTCAGGAGGGACCTCCCAAGAAGGGGTCCTGCTGGGTGGTAGGGGTGGGGATCTTGGTACTGTATCTGCAGGAAACTTTCTTTTCACTGATCTCAGTCAGTGGAGGGTTCCCTGTTAGGTTCTAAGACTAGATCATCTGATCATCAAGCTGAAAAGAAGACCTGAAAATTCTGTGTGTGTGTGTGTGTTCAATGAAGAATTGACAAGATTCATCTTTCTGCTTTCCTCCGTAAACAGTTTAAACAGAGTGGAAAAGTCAGGAGCCAACCAACAGGCTCACCTTGACTCTGTCTCCTCCCACTCTTGAGTTCAGTTCCTGTATCTGTAATTGAGCGTGAGACTTAGGCACCCTGAGGAGCCGTCTGTGTAAAGTGCTGCACACGATCCTTGTGCCTGAGGTCACGCAGCGGAATCCCACTCCCCCCATCTCAGAGCAGGCCAGGCCCGGGAGGCTCAGCCGTGGAGCCGTGAGCAATGGTCGGGAGTCATGAGCGACACACGCCGGGCTTGTACAAATGCAGTGTATGTCTGTCATCAAATAAAAGTTACACGGGCAAATCTGACAGCTGATTAGCAGGCTGCAAAATAATTACTATGCAGTGTGCGCATCAGGCAGAAGTGGAAGGCATCTGATGTAAATGACTGTCTTCAGTACTTTCTGTAGCCCGACCTGAGTTTTTCAGTGCTTCTCTCGCTGATGAACAGTTCACTGATCCACTCGGGGGCTGTTTACTGAGACCTTGAGCCATATGCAGGGTCCTGGGGACATGATAAGCCAGGTTTCTGCTCCCTACCAAGCTTTCACTCGAGCAGAGTGACAGACGATAACGGAATATTCAGGTTAAGCTCATGATGAATCAGAATGCCAAACAGACCTTGTGTGCTGTCCTCTGGTGCAGCCCCGTACCCACTAGTTGAAGGGCAGGGATGCAGGGCCTGATTTGTCCCAGCCTGTTCCCTCTGCCTACCTGTAGCAGGAGGTCGCTTGAGGCCTTGCATTCAATGAGCCCCAGTGTACTGTACACCTACTGTGCATGAGTGGACTCGGGCAGGTGGCAGTAAACTGGAGTCAGCATCCCCTGGGTTGACACACACTGTCCCATGTGCTGCTGTCAGGGCCACTGCAGGCTGCTGAGAAGGCACATTGAGAGTGGCCTGACTCCAGCCAAGGACAGGTGCGGTGAGAGGACAGCACTTCCTGCAGCGGGACGCCGTGTGCAGAGGGCACTGTGAGGAGCTGGGCAGGGCGGGAACTGGGTGGTGCAGATGGCGGCGATTGTCATTACAAGGAACTTTTACTGAAGATCCAGTCAGAGTGCAGTTTGGCACCAACGAAACACACAACATTCCTGTAGTTCTTTCATGCTCCTCTTCGCCCCCCATGACTCTAATTTGATCTAACAAATCTGGCTGGACCAGAATATTGTATGCTGATACAGATAAGAGCTCACAACACAGGGAATCCAGAACTTATAAACCCCTCAGGACCAATAAGGGGAGCAGTGATACTGGGAAGGTCAGGGTGGTGGGGGGGAGTAGGGAGAACCGATCACAATGATCAACGTATGGCCTCCATTCCAGGGAGACAGTCAGCAGAAAAGGGGGTGGAATGAGACAGTGGTTGGTGTAAGACATGGGGAAAAAAGGGATAATTTATAAGTAATCAAGGAGACATGGGGTAGAGAAGGGGCAAATGAGCTGATGTCAGGGGCTCAGGTTAAAAGATAATGTCTTGAAAAAGATGATGACAGCATATGTGCAGATGTGTTTGACACAGTAGACATGTATGGAGAGTGCTAAGAGCTGTCAGAGCCCCCAGTAAAATAAAATAAGACAAGGGACTGTTACTGAGAGGCAGATGCACGCTCTGCTGTTGTTAAGTGCCGCCCCATGTGCAGCGCTGGGAACCACGGCCGCTCCCACACCATGTTCGAAGCGGGTCTTAGATGTGAGCCCAGTGTGTCCATCTTGTCAGGGCTTTCTACTTTACAAGCAGATGCCCTTCTCCAGGGACTGGCCTCACCTGGCAACTTGTCCCAAGGATGTCAGACAGAGGCTTGTCATCCTGGCCTCTCAGGAGCACCCTGGTTATACTTCTTCCAAGACAGGACTGTTTGTCCTTTTGATGGGCCTCGGTGCTTCCCATCGTCTACCCAGTACCATCATCCAAATGCATCCATTCTTCCTCAGTCTTCCACATGCCTAGGTGGCAAACTAAAAAGACCATGGCTCAGGTCAGGTGCACCTTAGCTCAGGTGGCACAGAGCACCCTGGCGGTGTAGTAGTCACGTGTTGGGCTGTTCATGGCACCATCAACCGTCCACAATCCCCAGCCACTCCTTGGGGGACAGAGAAGGCTCCTTACACCCACGGAGACTCACAGTCTGGCACAGCCCCAAGGAAGACCAGTTCTATCACAGCCTCTCGGGTAGGTGAGTTTGCGTGATCTGGAGGCAAACAAATCTGTCTGTCCAGGAGAAGCCTAGCCTGACTGTGGCTTAGAAACCAGGATGGCGAGACTTGCCTCTCAGGCTCTGGTCCTGGGATGAGGAGGAACCAGTGCTTGGAGGAGAACCTTATGCTTGGAGACGTGGAGGATGAGGGCCATTGACCCAGCGGCAGCAGCAGTGGGTCCCCACACAGCAGTGATTGTAAGGATGGGGCAGGAGTGGGCCGTGTTTTGATCTGTTGTACACAATGTACATGCAGAAAAGGGGACACATCACAAGTGTATAGCTGCACAAAGTGTCACAAACAGCACATTTGTGTAACCAGCAAGAAACAGAGCATCATCGGCCTCTTCCCCCTCCCCCATTCCCCAAGAGACCCTTCAGGCCTTCATTCAGGGCAACCAGTCCCTAGAGTCCTGACGGCCCAGAGTCGAGGCATTGACTTTTTCTCGTTCTGAGTGAGAGGTTCACATGGATGGACTCTTCTGGGCTTGCTTTCTTGGACCTGTCATTAGGTTTCTGAGCTTCATTCATCCCGTGCGGGTGGTTGGGGGTTGCTCCCGTTCATCGCTGTAGGACATTGTGTAGAATGGTCTGCAGAACTGGCGCTGAGCAATGGGGACTGGAACTGTGGCCCAGGCTCCAGCTCCCTGTGGCCTGTGTGCCCGAGTAGAGCATGTATGGGGTTCCCATGCTTGAAAGCTGGCTTTATTGGCATAGACGTTGCCTCGTACAATGTAACTGTCTGCCATATTAAAGAGCTGCACAGTCATGACAATCCATTTCATAACATTTTCTTTTCATCCTCATTGTTGTTAGCTCCCCATTTCCCTCCAACCTCCCCTGCCATGACCCTGGGTAATTATTCATCCAGTTCTTATCTCTATAGTTCTACCTAGCCTGGATTTCATAGACAAAACACAAACAGTATGCAAAACCAAGCAGACAAGACCAACAAGGAGTAGCAAACCATAACACAACCTTAATTTTTAAAAAGAAAGCAGAAATTATGAAAACTCAAACTTTAAAATGGGTCAAAAGGGAGGTCAAATGAGACTACATTTTAACTCAACTGCATCTGCTACAATTGACTCTATAAGGCCCTCTGTCTGGTAAATAGGCTATTCACAGGCCTGAGATCAGTCCGAGGGGATTCCCTCCAGGCTTAATCATTGTGGGGCTCTGTCCATGGATTTGGGGCTTCCCCCATCATCCATAGCTTTCTGAAAATGGTGTATTGTTCACAATGTAGGCTCAAGTACCATTTTTTTTAACCATACAAGAGTTTGTCTGCATTGTCTTTGGGTGGACTTGACCCTCCACTGAGTGTCAGCCGCTGAGCCCTGTTAACCTTCTGCACCACCCAGGACCTTGTGTGTGGGTCTCCAACCACATATGCCTTCCATCTGCTGCCGGACATTTGGGTCATTTTCAGTGTAAAGAAATCCAGAGTCGTGCTATAAACATTCAAGTCCATGTCTCTGGGGAACATATGCCCGTGTTTCTGTTGGATGTGTTCCTAGGAGTTGGAACTGCTTCATCATTAGGGTGTGTGTAAGCTACGGGAGACCAGTTTTTCTAAAACAGTCATGCCAGTTAACTCTTCCATTCGCAGCATGAGTGCTCCAACATCCTCACCAACCCTTGGCACTGTCTGTCTTTCGTCTTAACCATTCTGATGAGTGCGTAAGCCCCAAACCCCAAACCACTGCCACTATGTCCATCCCAACTCATAGGGACCCTCTGTAAAGTTTTCAAGCCTGCACATCATTAACTAAAACAGAGAGCTTCGTCCTTCTAACGTGGATTGGCCGGTGTCCTTGTCAGCTGTTGTGGGAGGTGGGAGTCACAAAGGAGGGAACTGAGCTGTGAGAGAGGGACGCTGGCTCGGTGGCCACACAACTGGCCAGAGAAGGGGCTGGGCTGGCACTCAGGTCTCTACCCCTCCTTTTGTCCCACGTGAAGACACCTTGTGCATGGAGGACAACAGACTAACTCTCCCCACTCCTCTCACTTATACTCACCCATAATTTATGAGTCATTAAAGGTTTTTTTTTTTTAAGATTTTAAAAAATGTTGTTATGTGCCACTGAGTTAAAGCCACATCCTAGCACCTGTATGCACAACAGAACCAAACAATGCCTCGTTTTCCTTACAACTGTTCTTATTGCCATGGTTGCAGCCACGGTGTCCATCCAGGTCCCCGAGGGCTTTCCTCTTTCACCCCTTCTACTTTGTAGAGAAGCATGATATCCTTCTCCAGGGACGGACAGCATGGTCAAAGTATGGGAGAGGAAGTCTCCCCATCCTTGCCTTGAGCATTCTGGCTGTACTTCTTTCAAGACAGAGTTGTTGGTCCTTTTAGCAGCCCATACTCCTTTCCATTTAGGGGCCCTCAATCCATTCAGCTGTAGTTAGCATCAGCTAAGCCCTATTTGTTTCTGTCTCTGCTTTCTTTTAAGTGTAAAACGATACATAGCAGAACGTAACCAACGCAACCATCTTTACACGTTACTTCAGTGGCATTGACAGAAAGCTTTGGGTGGTACAATCATTGTCACTTTCCTTTTCTGACTCTTTTCCCCATCATCAATGGGAACTCAATGCTCCCCCGCCCCAACACTCACCCCTGCTTCTCTTCAATTTCTGGCACCCCCTAATGTACTCTGATCAGTTGCCTAGCCTAGCTTTCCAGGAGAAGAGCCCTGGTGGTCCTGTAGTTTAAGCGTCGGTTTGCTCACTGCAAGAGAGGCTGTGGAAACTCACTGGCTTGTCCTTTGGAAGACAGAGGAGGCAGGCTGCTCCCCGTTAGATTCACCGTTTTGCAACCCCTGGACAGGGTCGTTGTAAGGGAGATCATGTCACATGTGTCCCCTGATGTCTGCTGCATAATGCTGTCAAACATCCCTCTTGGCATGTGTCAGGGTTTCACTCACTTCTCTCTAGCGCTGCCAGCAGGAAGGTGTGAGAAGCTTAGGCTGCCTTGCACCTGGGCATAGGGTAGAGGCAAAGAGGCCTTGCCAGCTCCATGGCTTTGGCTGGGCTCGCCCTGGACTTCCCCAGAGTGCCTGCCACAAGTTCTTCAGTGGGGACTGGTGCTCTTCCCCGGGGAGGTCTCCAGGTGGGTCCAGCAGCTTGCTCCCTGGGACGGATGGAGCGGCCACCTGGCTGGGCTACCACACTCACGAGGTCCACTGCTCTCTTGCAGAGTTATGTCATGCCCAGACCAGCAGAGGGCCCCATGAGGAGTTATAGAAGATGCCCCGTGTCTGGGCGCCTTTGCTGCTGCTTCCCGTCTGGCTCCTGATGGTCGCCGGCAGCCCGCACTCCCTGAGGATCGGTAAGTGTCTCGGGCCCTGCACTCCGGGGTGTGTGTGTGTGTGTGTGTGTGTGTGTGTGTGTGTGTGGCTCAGAGTGATGTCCTCCTCTGTTACTCAGACATCCCCAGAGCCCAGGACATCTGACAGCCGCACTGACCCTGTACTCTGCCCTCCGGTCTGGTCCACCTGCTGTGCTGCCCTTGGGAATAGAATAAGGATGCTGCAAACCCCCTGGGGCACCTGGGTTGACTCAGCCAAGCTCACTAAGGGGCAGCTGTTGAACAGAGGAGGAGTGGCCGCGGGGACTTCTGATCCCAGGACTTGAGATAAGAGGCCACTTCTGCACACCTCGCATCTGCCCAACGAGTCCCGGTGTCTCCCATCCCCTGGCTTTCTGGAGGAAACCAGTGTCTGTGTGGTGACTGTGACCCTGCATCTGGAGTGGGTGGGCAGGGCTTTGCCAGTGGCACGGGCATCAGCTGCTCTGGCTTATCCTGGTTTCTGCTGGGTGCTCCCTCAGGTGTGGGTAGGGGTGCTGATACCTGCCCATCAGCACCCTCACTGCTGGAGGGACTGCTGGGCTCGCCCTCTTGCTGACATGGAGCAAGCCTGAGGAGCGAGGAGGGCCACTGTGTTCTCCTGATGGCTCAGCAACAGAGGACAAGGAATCAGCGGGGCGGCGAGGTTAGCGTGGGCAGAAAATCAAACTTGCTGCCATTGAATTACTGCTGACTCATAGGGACCCTATGGGACAGGGTAGAACTGCCCTGGGAGTTTCAGAGAGTCCAAGTTTACAGACTAGAAGGCTTCATTTTACTCTGGTGGAGCAGCAGGTGGGTTCAAACTGCGGACTTTGTGGCTAGCAGTCCCATTGGCAAACACTGTGCCACCAAGGCTCCTGAAGGGAGAAGTCCAGCCGGGGAGGACGTGGACTCCAAGAACCCCCATCCCAGGGAGCAGCAGAACCCCAGGATCAAGAGCACGCGCCTGTCCTGAGGGACTCATCAGGCAGAGGGTGCAGGTTAATGACCACAGGAGGCCCCCTTCCCAGACTGGGGGCAAATTGTATGCACTGTGAACGTGGCTGGCCCTCCCGCGCTGCCCCCTGTAAAACGGAAGGGTCAGGGGCTGGTTGAAATGGAAGGTGACCAGCTGCCCCGTTACAGGAAACTGCCTTGGTGTTAGCATGTGTCTGTGTGTTGATCGGTCTCGCAGCGACCCTCTCGGACAGGGAAGAACTAGGTCCTGGATGTCCTCCCTTGTAGTCTTGATTGGAGCTGCGTCCCGTGGGGTCAAACTGCCGCCTCGCCACACGGTTCCTTGGGAGTACCTTCAAGCTCCTCGGTTGCTCCAGTGCCCATGGGGACTGCCCTCTGGGTCCTGAACGAGGCCCGCGTGCTGGGGTGGTTAGGGATCTCACTGGGGCAGAAGCTGGGCTTCCCGTGCTGCAGATCCACCTGTTTGCTGGTGAGCTGCTCTGCCCTTCGCAGGGCGCCCTCTCCCTCGCCCGCCCCGCTTCTGCGAGCTCCCTGCGCATGCGCGCATCCTGCAGCCCCCATTGGGCCGGAGGTCCGCGCGGACAGCACCACACCGTGCCCTCCGCTCCCCTGACTGTCTGCTTAACAACCAACAACAAATAAAGAAGTATAAAGGACTGAAAAACAAAGGAAAAATCTTCCCATGTGTTCACCCCCTGCATCCCCCATCCCCGTTCATTTCTAATGAAACTTCAAGACCTTATTTAATTCCGCTTAGCAGCCATGCAAAACGGCTCATATCCTCAAGATGCTTAATTCATAAGGTGCCTACAGTCATCCAGCATTTGCTGCGAGCTTCTCTCCGTGTCCGTGTGCGCGGCAGAAGCAGGAACCCATCCGTTTCCATTTGTCGCTCACGTGGTGCTGCCCACAGGCCTGCTTGGGCCGCTCCGTGGGCAGCACATGCTTTGGGTCCCCTGTCGGTTCCCCCCGCCACACTCAGAGCCCTGCTTGCCCTGCTCAGGCGGACGTGCCAGCCTTCCGTGTCTGCCCAGGCCCGGCCACTTCCAGCAGCCCCGCGCTGTCCAGGTGGCCCAGAAAGGGAAGGACAGGAAAGACGAGCCCGCCAGCAATGCCTGGGCCTGCCCTCCTTGGTGATTCTGGGAGCCGGCCTTTCAGAGAGACCTGGTCCGTGTGGATGGAGCGCGCTAATTACCGGGGCTCCATGGGGAGCGGAGCAGGCCAGGGACAAAAGAAGTAGGTCAAGAAAGCACAGGTGCGTTCAGTAGCAGGCGGCCTTGCACCCAGGGCTGAGGGGGCTGGGGGTCCCCCAAGTCCTTGAGTTGCTGCCCCTCCCTCCCTCAGGGTCAAGAACATTCCTTCCCCCCCCCCCGCCCCGCCCCGTAAGTGTGGGATTTCTAGAGAGCCCGCAGCCAGAACTGGGCGGCGTCTCAGAGATCAATCACACTGGCACCTCCCTCGTCTCCCGGTGGAAGGTGGTGACCGGACCCATTACCCTGTCAAATAGTTGCTGTTTGTCATTGCGGCGAGGGCGGGTGGGAGATACAGCCAAATTGACTATTAGGGTGTCTGGTGTTTACCCCCAGAATGAGATTTGGGGTAAGAGAACTGGATTTTATTTATGACTGAGGAGCCACCCGCATAAATTCACCCAACTCTCACAGACACGTCGGGTCCCTCAGTCATCGATCTTCTGAAAATGTCTTTTGATTTTGCTGCTGCCCCTCTGGGTCCTGAGTGGTGGTGGGGCAGCCGCAGGTGAATCAGTGTGCCGTGAAGGCCCCGCCCTGTCTTCGCAGCCCTCCATTCTCACCGGAATCCTTGCCAGAGTGTGTTGGACCCATGGGGAGTTAAGGGGAAGGCCTACTGGGACTCTCCCACTCACTGCTCCTTTTACAAATGAGGAATCCAGTCCCAAGGGGACTAGGAGTTTGTCAAGGTCATGTAGCAAAGAGTCTAGTAGGCCAAAAGCAATCAGTCTTCTCTGCCAGTGTTCTGTTCACTGACCACATACACACAGACACACACACACGCAATGTAACACACACATAGCCACACACACAGCCACCCACCAAAGACACCATACACCACAAACACACACACCATACACACGCACCACACACACCACACACATACACACATCACTCATACACCACACACACATAGGGCCCTTCTTTAGCAGCAGAGAAGCAGAATCACCTTGATCTCAGGTGAAGGTTATCATCTCTCAGAGGCTGCTCCTGTGCTGTGAGGGACAGTTTCCAGATGATAGCAGGAAATGGCCCCCAAGGGAGGGCATCTGGGACCTGCTCTGGCTTCTCTGACACCTTGAGGCAGGGTCAGACATGCCCCCACTCTCCCCAACCTACTCTGACACCAGCTTTTCCTGCGGCAGAGTCTACTGTTCAGCTGGGTGGTCACACGGAGTCTGCTATGGAGAGGCTCACCAGGTGATGAATCAGTTAATGAGGAAGTCAGTGCAGAGGTGAGGACTGGTCCTCCTTGGCCTGCAGCCGGGTCCTCAGGCGCCCCACCCACTGGTGATAGAGACACAGGTGGATGAGCCGTATTTGAGAACTCCTTCCCTGAATACAGCAGCTGCTTAAAAGGTGTTTGTTGACTGGACGAGCACTCGGCTGGCCGGCTGGCCGGTTTACATCCTGTTACTCCTTCTTTGTTTCTGTAGTCTAGTCCCACTGAATGATTTGCTGTTCCTTAAATAGAATCACGATGTTGGCTCTGTGCTTGATCAGTTCCTCTCACCCAGCCTCCTATTCCATCCCCTTCGCTTAGAAACGCCTTCTTTTCTCCCTGCTCGTTCTCTTCCTCACACCTTCCTCTTCCAGCACACCGTGACAGGAGTGTGAGGCAGGCATCTGACTTTTTCTCACTTCTCCAGGGCGCAGAGAATCCACATCACTATCAACGGCCCTGGCTGATTTCTGTAAGGTGGAGGTCACTCATGCCTCACTCTCCACTTGTTTTACCAATTCTGACAATTATCCTTCCCATGGCACTCTCTGCTTTTCTGCTGGTTTGATATATATTTTTTTGCAATAACTACACAGAACTCACAAGTAATACTCACTATTATGGGCCTTACTAGAGAAGTAACAGGCCACAATTCAGGTTCAGGAACACTTAGGATACAGTTCTTTAGCCAAGACAGCCATATTTTAGCTATGCCTGCAGGCACATCTCTTTGTGTACCTCAGCCCTAAGACCCTTGACTCTTTGGCCCCGCTCAAAGAAATATTACAAAACTCTTTTATCTGTTGACAAAAGAGCATGCTATTCTCTCAGTAAGCACGGCCTGAAGACAATCAGCATTCTCCCTTCATAATTCAGCAAACCTAGCTCCACCAAGTGCCCAGAGGTATTCCACTCCACCAGAAAGCTTTGTGCCTAAAGGCACTCATTCCTTTTTCTGCCTCTGTGAGTCAGGAAGACTATTGAGATATCTCTTGCCAGTTTCTTGCTTCTGCTGCTGTCATTTTGCAGCTGAAGCTTCTTGTTGACTTCTGCCATCTCAGCAAGGTGTTTAAGATCTTTCTCTCTTTGTGTCTCCCAGATAGAGCAGATTTCCAGGTCAGAGACCCAGAGGATGCCTTCTGATCCTGCTTCTTCTCCCTGGGTTTTCATGAAGTCCTCTTTCTGCCTTTGAGGTGGCTCATTTTAAGACTAACAGAAGGGCCAAACTTATCAGTGCCCATGTTATTTGCATAGTTCCACGCCTCCACAAATAGTGGGTACCTTATTTTAAATTATTAGCAAGCTACCTTATTCCCTTGGTGGGCCATAAGCAGCTCACATTTGCATAGACCTAATCATTCATTTGGTGAGAGTTACAAAGACTATCTGACATAAAATGGCCATGTTAATAAAGGCAGTTCACTGTACCGCAACACCACCATGGGCTTAACTGGGTCTTCCTCTGCAAACTCCTTTCATGAGCTTGCTTTGTCCCAGGGGAAACTGTCTTCTCTGCTCCATGTAGCTTACCACATTGCAGTCCAATTACCATGAGATTTTTCCTTCTAGCTTCTGAACTCTATGGGGAGAACCTAACCTTGTCACCTGAAGTATGGAGGTGTATACATAGTTCAAAGCCAGTTAATGTGATGGGTGCATGAATCCAAGCCTCTCGTAAGATTGGCTCTTCGTTAGTTTAAAGTACTTTCTTATAGCTTTACCTACAATTTAAAAGGTAGAGTTATTGGAAGAAGTAGAAAATAAAAAGAACAGGGGAAATGGAATTTGCTTACGATCTTGATTAGATTCTAATGAAGTTTGGCTTAATAGTAACTATAATGATTAGATTATTCATTCATTCGTTTACTCAACAGATATTTATTGGGTGCTATCTGCCAAGCACTGAGAATACAGTACTGAACAATAGCAACCACAATAATTATTCTCACTCAGAAAGACCTTCTTCCTTGCCAGGCACTGGGCTAAGTATTTTACATACACTATCTGAATCATTATGTCAGATGGACTTAATGATCCCATATTTATAGACAACCTGTCAGATGTAGAAAACATAACCTTGTTTGCTAAATGTGAAGAGGACTTGAAGCTCTCACTGATAAAGATCAGAATGACATTTTCCTGTAAGGGTTACACATCAGTCTAAAGGAAACAAAAATCGTCACATCTACACCAATAAGCAACATAAATGGAGAAAATATTGAAAGGATCAAGCATTTAATTTGACTTGGCTCTACAATCACAACCCAGCAGTGAAGACATCAAAAGAGGCATTGTATCAGGCGACTCTGTTGCAAAAGATCTCTTTAAAGTATTGGAGAGCGAAGAGGTCACTTGGAGAACTAAGGGAGCATCTGACCCCAGTCATGGCATTGTCAGTTGCCTCATATGCATGTGAAGATGGACGATGAATAAAGAAGACAGGGGAGCTCATGCATTTGACTGATGGTTTGGGCAAGGAGTATTGAAATTAGCCGGGGCTGCCAGAGACTAGAAAGTCTCTTTGGGTAAAAGTACACCTGGAAAGGTCCTTGGAAGGGAGGACGGTGCAGTCAGTGTCTCGTGTGCTGTGGACAGGTTGTCAGGAGAGATTAGTCCCTGGAGAGCGACATCATGCTGGCTAAAGAGGAGGACTTTCCATGAGCTGGGTGGACAGAGTGGCTGCAACCATGGTTTTCAACATAGGGACCCATGTGAAGAGGATGCACGCTGTGTTTCCCTCTGTCACTTACAGGATCCTTATGAGTAGGAGCTGTTTTGATGGCTCCCTAATAGCAGCAGCCTTGTAGAAGAAGAGACGGGGAGGACAGTGCTGTCAGGATTGGATCGTGAGCCTGCCTGCATCAAACTTGCTCCTTTGCTCTGTTGCCCCTAAGTGAATGCCTGGAGACATTTGGGATATCCTGATATCACAACGGGCATGTGAAATAGATTCTGTTCCCTCTGGTGAAAGAATGGAAAGAGAGCATCATTATGGCTAATGTAGTAGCTGGCCTTTCTATGACCCTTGGCTTCAAAATATTTGCTGAGGGCCCAGACAAGTTTGTGTGACAGGGGACAGGTGGGGACAAGGATAGGCCTGCTCCTCCTTGTGGGTGGCGGAAGACACGCAGCAGGTTAGGATAGCAATCGAATCGTTTCCTTATTTAAAGTTACCCTGTGTGGCGAAGCAGCAAGAGCTTGGATTTATTTGACACTTCCCTTACTAGGACCCCCAAGCATTTTACAACTACCATTTTTTTCCACTTAGTTGGTTTCCCCCTGTGAGCTCCAAGTCCTATACAGTGAATGTTAAACATAGAGCATTGAAATGTTATAAAGATGCAGATAAAAAAGGATCTGGGTGAGTTAGGGAGAAGAATAAAAACCACTGGGTTCCTACCTTGTCCTACCGTGTCTTAAATGTACTTGACACACCAAGATGGAAATGTGCCTATGGAATTCTTTTTCTTGTATGATTTTTTTTAATAGCGGGCTCCCTTATTAATAGTACCATGTTATTTGATTTACGAAATTTTGATCTGCATGTAGCTTTTCATCTTTTTATTCCAAATTGAGTCACCCACATAGGCAATCAATTGGCCTTCCACATTAGTGACAAATAGAAATTGATGGCTTTCTCTTTCATCTGTCATCTAGAGAGAGAATTTATAAACATTTCTGGGTTGTAAATCTCTTCCCTGGTAAACACCTTAAAGGAATCTGTATCTTTGTCATTCATGGCTGCATTCCCTGGGTTTAGCAGTGCTTGACCCAGAGTAGGGGCTTCATGGTTCCAAAAATGAATTTTACAAGGTTGTGATGGAGTTAAGTGCTTGATTACTATGACAAAGGCTAGTGACTGCCTACCTTCCCCCGTCTTCCTGGCATCTCGACCAAGAGGCCTAGTGGTCTGTCTCCCAGGAAGACGTTAGGGAGCAGTTCTACCCTGTACCCACGAGCTGAGGCCACTCCACAGCCACTGTCCACAGTGACAGCATGGCCAGTGTCGGACCTTGTGCCCATCAGTCAGTCTTCAGACTTCTTTCCCCTCCAGAACTTGCTCGATGCTCAAAAACACTAACTATGATGCTAACTACACTTATTGCTGGTCTATAGAATATGTCATTTCTTCTGCCAAAGAAAGTGCACATGTGTCTGTACGCCTGAGGGGCCCCTGTGGCATGGCGGTGATGCTTTGGGCTACTAACTATGGTCAGCCCCTCTGAGAGAGAAAGATGAGACCTGCTGGTCTCTGGAACCTACAGGGAAGTTCTACCTTGCCCTCCAGTGTCACCATGTGTTGGGATGGACTCCATGGCCATGAGTTTGGTTCTGCTAGGTCTGTGTACTTGGTGTTCTCATAAGGCAATCTCTTCTTTTCTTTGCCTCACCCCTGCCACCCACCATCTTCTGTAGGGATGAGGGTGCACTGTAGTTAGGCCACATCCAGCCGTTGGGAGTGTGGATTCGTGTCTGCCTCCTCCAGAGTGGAGGGATCCCTCTTATTTGTGGTGGGGTCTTCCAGAAATATCCACTGGACTCTGTGGACATTTGATCTTCTCCTTCAACCTTTCCAGAACCGACTTTGTGAGCGGCTGCCTCTGGTTGGCTGTAATCCCCTCTGCTAAGAAAGTGGTGAGGAAGTCAGCGGACAGGTTCCATTTTACAGAAAAGAAAAGCCAAGGTGGCGCCCAGAGGGCATTGAGTGACACAGGTCAGCCCAGGAGGGGGTGGGGGGAGAAGCTGAGGTGTCCTGTCCACTGTGGATCTTCCCTCCTCCACTGACTCCATTCCTCCAAACAGGAGATAAGGTTGGGATGCACTTTAGCATGGTTGTGAAAAGCCTGCTTTTTATTTTTTAACCTCCTGCAGCCACACTCCCTCTTTCCCAGTTCCTTCCTCCTGCTCTCCATTTTTGAGTCTCCTCCAAGAGTCACAGCAGGCGTTCAGCCAGCCTCTCACCTCCTCCTGCATCTTGGCTGGCAGGCTTCTGAGGGTGGGCATGTCTGGGGCAAGATCAGGTGCAAGGTCTCTGCTAACCTCCGGTGACAGTTCTACCGAAAGACTCCCCCTCCTCGGGGAACCCAGAGGTGGTCTCAAGGACAGTCTTTCAAAGCGTGCCCTTGGGGGCGGGGAGGGGGAGAATTCAGCTCACTCTGCGAGTCAGTGCTGATCCATTGTGATCCTGTGTGGGCTTGCAAGGCTGTTTCCGGGAGCAGAAAGTCCAGTCTTTCTCCTGACGAGTTGCCAGTAGTTTTGAACTGCCAATTGCGGCGCAACCAGTTGTCACTACACCACCAGAGCTTGGACCTCTGAGGAAAGGGCTACTTTATGATAAACCTGTCTTGAGCTCCTGAAGGGCTCTGTTCTTCTGTACAGCAGTTGACCAATGTTTACAAGCAAGGGAAGCTATTAAAAATATGCACGTGTTTTGTTTTGTTTTTCTAATATGCTAATAAGAACTTGCCCAATGACAAAGAAAGAAAGAACCCTTAGTAGTTTACAAATTATTTTTTCATCCTGTACACTGTACAATGTGTCCCAACACTCACTTCCCTGTTGTCCGTGCCCCAGAGAGGAGGCAACGTGCAGATCCCTGAAGTTGGTTCTCCCTTTCTATTCCTCCATCCCTCCACCCTCCTGGTATTACCACTCCCATCACTAGTCTTGATGGATCATCTATCCTAAGTTTCCCATGTTTCCAACTGCACTGTACATCTCCTGGGCTAGCTGGATTTATGTGGTAGAATTGGGGTCAAGGGTTCAAGGGGAAGGGGGGAGGAAGGGTAATATAGGGAGCTGATAATGGAGACCTGGAGGGAGGGAGAATGTTTTGAGAGTGATGATGACAATGGGTATGTAAAAGTGGCCTGCATACAACTGATGTTGGTATGGATTGTGATGGGAGTTGTAAGGGCCCCCAATAAAATGATTCATTAAAGAAAGGGGGGGAGGGGAAAGGGGAGTTTTTTTTTTTTTTTTTTTTTTTTTTAAAGAGGAGCTTGTACCAAGGGCTCAAGTGAAAAATGTTTGGAAATGTATGTGGCAAAATGTGTGCAAATATGCTTGATACAAATGATGTACTGAATGTTGTAGTAGCTGTAAGAGCCCCCAATAAAATTATTAAAATTAAAAAGAAAGAAAGAAAGAA
>PVJH01006637.1:0-100166 GCA_004026705.1 Nesogale talazaci
TGCTTCAAAGATGGATCACTGTTATAGCCAGGGGTGGGTATGGGTGTGGGTGTGTTAGTCAGAATAAAACAAACCAATCACCTTGATGAGTGTTATACATACTCTATTTGTATAGTTTCTCCCACTCATTTGGTGGACGTTACAGAGACATGGTTAGAGGAACCATCAAGTAATATCACTCTATCATACCAGGCCTACTAAAAGTTGAATTAGACAAAGAGGGATAATTCCTTAAAGTGGACAGAGCAAGAGTTTCACCCTGCTCAAAGATTCCAAGGCACACCCTCAGGGATATTGAGACCAGGGTGTTCATTTTTCACCCAGGCAGCTGATGACTCTGAAAACCACTCAGTGGTGTCAATAGGGACATGTGGAAGGGTGTGGGTTATACCAGTGATACTGTCAGAGGGGTGACACCAAAATTTTTGTGCAAAATGTTTATCAAATTCTACCTCAGGGGAATTTTGTTCTTTTTTAATTCCTGTAGTTACTTATAACTACAAGAACATTTGGTCATAAGTCCCATTTATATCAATTAGTAGACCTACAAGGCCAGAGGTCTATGCTCATGTTCCTTTTGGGTCTGCCAATACTCCCAGATGGTCAGAGCCATCATTATTACCCAGTCAAAATGATGCTTCCTATCATGTGGTTTCCTCTGAATATGCTACAAGCATACACTGTTGTTTTTGTTGCTGCCCATCTTTTATAGTCACTAATTTTGTCAAGTTTTCTGATGTTTTGGAAACAATATTGTGGTGATTAATATCTGTGATCCTCTCACTAAAACATTTTGTAAATGAACTGGTGATTAAATGGAGAGAAGGAGAAAATCAATGTAAGCTTCTAATAAGTTACAAATGTTGCTGTAATTCAATGTCTAAAAGAATGTACAAAATGATTTTGTTAAAGTATTCCTTAAACCTAAATCATATTACATTTAAGCCATTTGCAACTATGTTGATCACATATTATCTTATCATTAAAATTGATGGTGAACATTATAAAAGATTCTATATGGTCTACTATGGGAGGAGGTCATGGGAATGCAGGTGACAACATGAGTTACAGGATTGGGTGATGGCAACCCCAATGAAGCTTTGAGTCTTAAAATGCACCAGGCTTCTTGTGGAGTGACTTAACATCTCGTTCATTTCATGAGGATAGTTGAGGTTTGGACATCTTTCCTAGACCCTCTTTAGATTGGAGGGAAAGGTATTGCATCTTTGTAAAATCAGTATGACTTCAAATAAGGTTATTTCCCATTTGATCCTGTGACCCAGTGAAGTAATCACTCGACTATACAGATGAGGCCTTGGGGTTCCCAGATACATTTGTCAAGACCATTGAGCTAGTGAAAGATGGAATGAAGCCTAGTAACAGAGCCTCTGATTCTTCTTAGTCTCTTTCCTGTCTCTCTATAGTCTCATCTCCGCTAGCCAAGGACCTAGTTAGAGATCAAAGAGTTGATCATTAACTTACCTGGGTTGCATTTGGACTCATTACTTTTAACCTTATCTATACTCATCTCACCGCTATTGATTCTGACTTATGGTGACCCTATAGGACACAGTAGAATTGCCCATGTGGGTTTCCCAGAATGTACATCTTTACAAAAATAGAAAGTTTCATCTTTCTCCATTAGGCAACAGGTGGTTTTGAATGGCTCATCTTGTGGTTATCAACCTGGTCTTTCAGTGCAGTAGTAAAAATGTTGACTCGTGTTAAAAACACAGATTGCCTGGATCTAGTCTGAGTGTGTTAAATCAGAAGAGTAATTGAGGGTGGGGCCCAGGAATGTACAATTGTATGGAAGTTCCCCAGAACTCTCTGGTGCAGAAGGATTTGGAAACTGTATTAGTTTCTGGGGCTAAAAACCTCAAAACAGGTGACTTATAATTTTTTATTAAAAATTATTTTATTGGAGCCTTGTACATCATTTTTCACAAAACATAGATAAATATACTGTGCCAAGCACCTTCACATATCCGCTGCTGTTACCATTCTCCAAGCATCCACCTTTTCCCTTGAGCCCTTGATATTGGCTTTCCATTCTTTCACCTCTACCCCTGCTCTCCCTTCCCCACCAACCCTCAATAATATAAATTATTATTGTTCTGTCATATCTTACACTGCCCGACCTCTTCCCCAGCCTACTCCTTTGATGTCTGTTCTCCAAATATGAGCTTATGTGTATACCCTTGCAGTTGGTTCTGTCTCTCTACCGCACCTTCTTTTCACCCATCCAGCAGCTCCAATCTCACGACTAGCCCCAAGGGGCTCATAATAGGTGACTTTTAAGGACAACACTTTTTGTTCACAGCCCTGGAGTCAGCAGAGTTATAGCATGTCTCCGTTTACTCTAGGAGGAGATCCTGCCTTGTCTTTTCCAGCTTCCATTAGCTCTCAACATTTTATGATGTCCCTTGGCTGGTAGATAGACACTCACATGGAGGTTACTATCTGTTCTCTTTTTAATTTTTTTAATAAAACACTATACAGTGGGATTAAAGAGTCATGCTGCCACAGTGGTTAAACCATTCAGCTGCTTCAGGTCAATCAGTCTCAACCACCAGCAGCTCTGAGTGGCAGTTTGCTTCCTTATGGGGGAAGCTTTATAGTCTTGAAATGAACCCTGTGGGGGAAAGCACTTCTCTGTGAGTCAGAATCAACTTGATGGCAGGTGCTTTGGGTTTTTGTTGTTGTTTGTTACTTAGAAGGGATTAAGATTAGGACTCACCCTATTCATGTATGGTCTTGTTAACTGATAATACTTGCAAAGAATACTCCTATTTCCAAACAAGTAAAGAGGTTACAACGTCAACATATCACTTGGGTGGCATGGGTGGAAGGTGGTGGGCAGGCAAGGACACAATTGGATCCATAACCGGAACCAATGTAATAAGCTAAGCAAAGCAACCGCTTTGAAGACTGCCTACTTCAGAGTCAACTCTCAATTATTCATGGATTCATTACCCTGGGAATGGATTACTCATTGTTCAGACTCAGCCTTCACTCCCCACCACCAATTAGACACCCCCCCAAACACAGACACATACTTCCTTGTTCATTAGCGTCATCTCTTAATGGAGAGAGACAGCAAAATTCGAGTTAGTCTTTCAGTTCAGAAGGGACTACTTGGATGGTTGTTGAAAAGGAAAATCAAAATTCTTCTCTTTCACTCCCCCTCCCAAATCATGTAAGTCTGTCAGAAGCTGCAGAGAGTAGAGATCAGGTTTTGAAGTCAGATTTTAAAAGCACAGAAAAGGAAAGGGAAGAAAAGAGAAAAGGAAAGTAAGGAAATATTCCTGAATTTCACAAACTGCTGTTGAGGTTTCAAACGCACACCTGGCACGATGGCTCATTCTGGGAGGGCTTTGCATGGGAAAAGATCAACCTGTCTCAAAATAGAATCTAGAGACACAAAGGAATCAGCAATAGCCTCATGTATTGGTACGCAAGGCAGTGTGGCGCTGGCATTTTTATTACCAATCAGAATAGGCTTGTCACAGGCGGCCATCTGCTTGAGTCACTGCCTGGCTTTAGAGAGAGAACACTGAACCCCAAGCCACAGCTTATGGTCACCGAGCAAGGAATAAGCTTTGTGCTGAGAATGACAGCCTTCTTTCCCCTAAAGAGTCCAGTCATGGTCCATGTCAAGAAAACGCGCCTCTGTGCTTGAATCCTTCAGGAGAACCAGTGACGAAGATATCAGGTGGAGGCTATTATATTTGTTCTCATGGAGATGTTCAATATTTCAAAGAGGTCTCTGCAGGCCCATTAAAATCACAGGCTTTTCGCCCCCTGCTGCTTTCCCACATTCTAACACAGACTTTTGGAAGGGAAAGAAAAGTGAGTTTACGCCAAAGGGTCCAAAAAAAAAAAATCTCATGTCTGATTATTGGCTGTACATCCAAGGAATGTTATATTAGGTTTTTCTTTTTTAAAATCAATGGACAAAATCCTCTGCGCTGATAGAAATCTGAATCTGAATTTTTGAATCTGAGATAATTGTTCGCCACAAAGATACTAAAATGTTTTATTCCACCCTCTGAATACCAGAGGGTTAGGAAGCAGAAAGCAATGTCTTTCCAAGTCAAGAGTTCTCTTTACACACTCTATATTACTAAAAATCAATTACATAAGATAAATATTTAATAAAAGAGGATTCCCCCCTAATGGCAATTCAGTCAGAACTAAAATGGAGGAAAAAAACTCAAATCCATTGCTGTTGAGTGTGGCAGAGTAGAACTATCATCTTCTTTGCTGTAACCTTAATGGATACAAGTCACCAAATATATCTTGCATATCAGTGCTTCCTGTGCTTGAACCACCAACCTCTAGGTTAAGCAGTAAAGCATACAACATTTCAAGCTACCCAGGACCAAGAGGCAGCAAGCAGAAAATTATTTGGAGTTGAATACCATAAAAAAAATAGCAAAGGGAAAATTTCTGCAGGATCTAGAAATAATGACAAATGGGTCCAGAAAAGGAGGAGGAAAACTATGACTATGGAGAAAAGGGAATGAGGTTTTAATAGGTAACAACAAAGAGTAAATGGCTGGTTACTGGCCCTGACTGCAGTCAAATCCTTGTCATTCACAGGCTACAAGAGATGAACAGTCATGCCCTCCATGGGTCCTTAATCCATCCTGGAAAGTTACTTGGCGATCCTGCTGGGTAAAATCAAGGACAAAGTAGGTGTGAGAATATAACAACTATTTCTCTAGAAAACCATCCCAGATTTTTGGGAGAAGGTCAAAGAACAAGAAAGCAGGTCCACTTAAGGGAAATCACCAGTCCTGGTCTTGAAAACACACCATAAACAGAATCTGTTTGCCACCCAAACTTGGGGCCACAGAACACAACTTGGGGGTTTCTGAGCTTAAATTAACCACAATTGCTACCATTTCTTGTGTTTCTCCAGCTACAGGGAATAGGCGTATTTCACATTGACAAGGCCATTTCCCTTAATCCTTTGTACAGTCGAAGAAGTTGCCTATTTGTTTGCTTTTTATTGAAAAGAACAACTCCAAAGCATATTCCAAACCAATAGTTAGATATAATCTTCTAAAATTTTTGAGTATTATTTCTTTGTGGCAGTTATCAAGAAGCAAATGATTGGAAGTACAAAATATCAGTTGTGTATATTAACTGCTTTCAAAGGGAATACAACAAATGTCGGTCCAACCAGATCACGTGTTCCTTCAGTAAAATATTAATTGTCTCCAACAGCCTATTTTGATGTGTTGAAATTGAAATAGATGGTTAATGCCTTTCAATTATGAATGAGAACGCTTGCTCATTCTACCACATCATATAGTTTGGAGTCTAAAGCTAGCTGCCCTCCATCTCCAGGCATTAGTCACTCTTCCTGAGCAATCATCTAAAAATAGGAATGGCCTTTCCAGGTGCCATTTTTGGAATCTAGAAAATGGGATGATAGAGATGCTTTCTATTATCCATTTCATAAACTCACTCTAACATGCTCACTTTTCCCCTCAAAACTCTAATGGTTTGGGGAAGTAAGAAATTTTTCTTAAGAAAAGTGAACTATTTTCAGACCCATATCTAAAACAAGACTTTGGTTCTATGTAAATGAAACCAAACAACCCATTCAAATCAACAATAGCATGTAAAGGGCATTTCAGAAGCAGATGGCTAGGCCCTTTCCCTTAGATTGTCTTAGTCTGGAATATCTACTGGCACCTGTTCACCTTGAGTGACCTTGTTGGTGTTTGAAATGCCTGTAACATAACTTCCAGCATCATAGCAGTATACCACTCACCACTGTAGAATCAATTGGCAACTAGGTGGAGGAAAACTCCCAGAGCAAGGCCATCTTTATAACCTTGTGCAAGTTTCAGAAGGAGTCACTTTGATCTGAATTGTGGTTCTATCTCTTATCGCCATGTGGGCATGTTATTAGACTATTGAAAGCTTGGGTTTCTCACTTTGTGAAGAGGAGATAACCATGATAGAACTTATGTCACAGGGTTCTGAACGTACTAAGTGAGATAATATGTCTATGACACCTAGCACAGCTGTTGCCATATAGTAGGTACTTCATGTTATCTTTCTAAGGCACAGAATTTCTTACAAATATTTTGAAAAGGAATTCATTTTGTATTTCTAAAATGTATGGAAAATGCTTATCAGAGTATAACTTATTTATCTGTTCCATGTGAAATTGTTTGGATGAGAGATGACAGACTATGAATGGAAAATTGCTCAAGGAAAGAACATCGGGCTTCCCGGGAAGATGGCGACTGTGCGACACCAGAGGGAATCAGCAGGAGCTCAGCCTCGGGAAAGTGCAGAGCAGAGATTGATCCCTTGAGGCTCTGCACACAGGGATTAGGGTTTGACTGTGTGGTTGCTTTGGGTTAATTAATTTCTCTCCGCCCCCCTCCACCCCCCCCCCATGGTATCGGCAAATCTAGTTTCTTGGTGTTAACTCCTGGTCTTTTCCAGTTTGGCTCACAGGCTAAACCCCTCCCCATAGCCTAGGGCAATCACACCTGCTACACCCAGCTGGGTGAGCGCCACCCTGTGCAGAGTAGCCCGAGGGTGGAGAAGCTCACCCACCCTCCACCTGGGCATTTTCTGCCCAATTTCTTACAGGGAATTCTAGCCTGTGTGTTTGGGAAGAGCTCTTACATGTCCTCTGAGGGTCCATCAGACTGAGGAATCCTCCTCCCATCAACCTTGTGGCTCAGGTGGCCCAGGGCGGTTCCAACAGCGCGGGCCTGAATTCTGAGCTATTGCAGGAACTACTGCCCAACTTCCTCGGTGATTTGCCTGATTGGGTGGCTCCACTCATTATTCACAGTGCCCTACTGAGAAGCGGGTAGCCCCCTAGCATTCCATGGCGCTTCCCTTCCAGTGGGCACCCCTATGCAGCCCCTGCAGTACCCCAAGCTATTTTCAATAGCAAGAATGAGGGATGAAAAAGGGGACATCACAACTAACCCTAATGAAATTAAAAGGATAATTACACAGTACTACAAATGACTATAATCGAATGAATTCAACAACTTGGAAGACATGGACAAATTCTTGGAAAAACAGTCCCTCTCTAGACTATCACCAATAGAAGTAAAAAAATCGCAACATACCCATAATAATAGAGGAAAATGACAATGTTATCAAAGCATTACCGACAAAATAATCACCTGAACCAGATGACTTTACAGTAGATTTTTACCAAGAATTCAGAAAAGAAATGACACCAATACTACACAAACTCCTTCAAAACATAGAAAAAGATGCAAAGTCCCAAACACCTTCTATGAATATAGTATAACAGTGATAATGAAACCAGGTAAAGATTCTACAAGAATTGAGAACTACAGACCAGTATCCCTAATGGAGATTGATGCAAAAATCCTTAATAAAATACTAACCAACAGAACACAAAAGTATATAAAATAAATAATTCACCATGACCAAGTAGGGTTCATACCCAGGATGCAGGGGTGCTTCAACATATGAAAGACCATTAGTGTCATTCCCCACATTGCCGTGAAAAAAACTATAAAAACCACATGAAATTATCAATAGATGTGGAAAAAGCGTTTGACAACATCCAACATCCATCCTGTTTAAGACTCTCAAGAAGACAGGAATTGAAGGAAAATTCCTCAAGATAATACAAGCTATATATGAAAACCAACAGCCAACGTGATAGTCAATGGAGAAAAGATGAACACAATTCCACTGAAAAAGGGGTCCAGACAAGGTTGTTCCTTGTCCTCTCTCTTATTCAATATCATACTGGAGATTTTAGCTAACAGTACAAGGCAAAAAAAAAAAAGACATCAAAGGTATTTGCCTGTGAAAGAAAGAGGGGAAATTTTCATTATTTGCAAATGATATGATATTATATGTGGAAAACCCCAAAAGTTCCACATAGGAATATTGGAAACAATAGAGGAGTATGGCAGAGTGGCAGGATCTATCAGACTTCTGTACATGTAAGATAGGACCACAGAAGAGGAGATCAAAAAAGAGATGCCCTTTAAAATAGCTATGCACAAGTTGAAATATCTAGGGATATACCTGACTAAAAGAAAAAAAGATCTATATGACAAAAATTCAAAACACTATTACAAGAAACAAGAGTGACTTCAGCAAATGGAAGAACATCCTGTGCTCGTGGATCTGAAGACTCAATATTAAAGATGTCAGTTCTACCCAAGGCACTATATAAGTTTAATGCACTTTCAATACAATTACCCTCATCTTTCTTCAAAGAAATGGAAAAAAATGATTACCAAGTTCATATGCAGAGGGAAGAAGCCCAGAATTAGCAGATATCTCCTCAAGAAGAAGGATATCATGGGAGGGATTACTTTATCTGACTTTAACACATGCTATACAGCCACAGTGGTGAAAACAGTATGGTATTGGCATAATGATAGACACTCAGACCATGGAAAAGAATTAAAACCCAGAAATAAAAACATCAGCATACAGACAACTGATCTTTGATAAGGGCCCCAAAAAGATCAGATTGGAATAAGATGCCCTTTTCAATAAGTGGTGCAGGAAAAAATGAATATCTACCTGTAGGAAAATTAAGCAAGACCCTAACCTCACCCCATGCACTAGAATAAACTCAAGGTGGATCACAAATCCTGAAGTAAAACCCCCAATTATTAGTGCCATTAGTGAGGTAATTGGGACCAACCTGAGAACTTTGGCACAGGGATTATATAGGCTATCAGAAATAGGGAAGGACACAAACACAGAGGAGGCACAAATAGACAAGTGGAATACACTGAAGAAAAAACACCTGTGTACATAGACAGAATTCACCAAGAGTGTAATAAGAGAGCCCATGGACTAGGAAAATATCTTTAGCAAAGAAAAATCAGAGAAAGGCTTTATTACTAAAATCTACATACTCTGATAGCTTCAAAAAAGACAAAAACTAAGTGCCCACAGAAGAGGTGGGCAAAGGACCTGAATAGAAGTTTCCCTGAGGCAGAAATCCAAATGGCCAATAAACATATAAGAAAATGTTCCTGATCATTAGCCATAAGAGAAACGCAAAATAAAAACAACAATGAGATACCATCTAACACCTTCAAGGATAACCTAATTAAAAAAATCAGAAAGCAGTAAGTGTTGGAGAGGCTATGGGGATATAGGAACTCTTATCCACTGCTGGTGGACCTGTAGGTATGTAGAGCCACTGTGGAAATCGATATGGTGATATCTAAAACAGATGGAAATTGAGCTCCCATATGACCTTGCAATCCCCCTACTGGACATATACCTGGAAGAGGCAAGCAACAAACCATGACCAGATATCTATGCTCCAATGTTCATCACAGCAAGTTCATCATTACAAGCAGTTGGAAACAGCTCAAATTTCCATCAACTGATGAATGGATTGAAAATCTGTGGTACATACATACAATGGAGTACTATGCATCACTGAAAAGCAGTGATGAGCACATGGAGCATATCACCCATTACATGGGAAGAATGGGAGGAAATTATGCTAAGTGAAGTTTAGCCAAGTGCAAAAGGACAGGTACAATACAACATGAGTCTGCTAAGGTAAGCTTAATTTAAAAAAATGCAAAGGGGGTATCAGGAAAAAGCTACTGTATACAGAAATTCCTGGGGAGAGGCCCAGGTCATATGGCAGGGGCCAGACCAAACTCAGAGCTACATATGGTAGCCAACTGGAGTGGGGGGATAGGGATCTGGGGTGGGGCAGATGGTGATGTGTAGAGAGGGAATGGGGTACTAACCTACCCTAGGAGAGCATATTGTTTATATCTCCACAGGTTTCCACAGGGACCAAACTTGAACCCAGTGGTCCAGGATATGAATGCAGCGGGAACCCAGTGGAGATGTCTGAGCACACAACTCCAATCCCAACTACACAGGAGCCCCCTCTCACCCAGAGGAGTTTGCCTTGGAGGTCAGCACTGAGGCTGTAGCTTGGAGAGTGAGATATGCCTGACCAGAGCACATGAGAACAAATGAAGAGGGAGGAAGATAGAATGGAGTGCATCCTGGTCCACTGAGCCTTCAAGATGATATTCCCACTCAGAACAGCCAATGCACAGACAGGATCATATGGCCAGCCCCATTATGAAATATAGCTAATTTCGCTGACCCAAGGCCTTTCAAAGCCCTGACTCAATGGAGAAACAGGGTCAGGATTATAATCTATCTGACCCAAACACACCATGGCAAAACACTGAGTGTGTGCAACAGAGCACGGAGTTCCAGATGGGGTGCCAAGGATATACTTTGGGACCAGGGTGTGGCACCCCATCTGATTCAGCCAGGGGACACTCTTGGAGGTCAGCAAACAGACCTTGAACTTTTTACAGGTTCTTCTCTTGTTATTAGTTTTACTTTTTACATATATATATTTGACATAGGGTTTTTTTCTTATTGTTTTGTTTTATTTTATTTGGTTGCTTCATTTTAGGATGCCTTTTTTTGTACATAGTGTTACCTCTGCAGGTCTGTCTAGATGAGATAGGCTAGATTAACAGTCTTGAGGTGAAAATGATGGACTGATGGTTCCAGGGTGGAGGACATGGGAGAAGGGGAGGAGGGGGAAATGAGGTGGTGTTGACCAGTCCAGGCATAAAGGAATAACAGTTGATACAAAATCAGTGACAAGGTGGGTGTGAGAAGTCTGATAAGGATTGATCAAGAGTAATGTAACAGAGAGAAAATACTGGAGCCCAAATGGAGGTTGAGCATGATGGTGAGACAAGAGGAAAGTAAAAGGACATAGAGGAAAGAAGTAGGAGGCAAAAGCATTTGCAGAGTTCTAAATACAGACATGAACATAGGTATATATATTTCTATATGATTCTGGGGACATAGATCTATGTGCATATACTTGTAGGGTTAGTATTAAGGCAGCAGATGGGCAATGGACCTCCACTCAAGTTCTTCCTCAATCCAAGAACATTTTGTTCTATTACATTAGCATTCCATGATGCGCACCTTCCCAACACGAACACTGAAGACAAATATGTGCATAAGCAAAGGTAATGAAGAAAGCTGATGGTGCCAGGCTATCAAAAGATGTAGCATCTGGGGTCTTAAAGGCTTGAGTAAACAAGTGACCATCCAGCTCAGAAGCAACAAAGTCCGCATGGAAGAAGCACACCAGCCTGTGTGACCACAAGGTGTCAAAGGGATCAGTTATCAGGCTTCAAGAACTAAAAATCACAGCATTGCATGCTCACTTTCCTGAAATGATCACTGACGACAAATGTGTGCATAAACAAATGTGGAGAAGAAAGCCGATGGTGTCCGGCTATCAAAATATATAGCGTCTGGGGTCTTAAAGGCCTGAGTAAACAAAAGACTTCAGAAACAACAAAGCCCACATGGAAGAAGCATACCAGCCTGTGTGACCATGAGGTGTCAAAGGGATCCAGTACCAGGCAGCAAAGAACTAAAAATTATATCATTATAAATGGGGGAGAGTGCAGATTGGGGACCCAAAGCCCATCAATAGATCAAGCAACCTCCTCTTACAGAGGGGTGCACGGAGGAGATGAGCCAGTTAAGGTACAGTGTAGTAACAATGAAATGTGCAACTTTCCTCTAGCTCTCAAATGCTTCCTCCCACCAACAATCATGATCCCAATTCTGCCAGACAGATTTGGCTAGACCAGGGCAAGTACATTGGAGTCGGAAACATGGGTACTTTAGGATAGATGATCCCTCAGGACTAGTGGAGGGAGTGGTGATAGTGGGAGTGTGGAGGGATGATGGAATAGAAAGGGGGAACCAATTTCAGGGATCTACATATAATCTCCTCTCTGGGGCATGGCCAACAGGGAAGTGAGTGAAGGAACACATAAAACAGTGTACAATATGAAAAAGTAATAACATTTTTCAAACTATTAAGGGTTCATGTGGGAGGGGGTTGGGGAAAGGAAGAGAAATATGAGGAGTTGATACTGGGGGCCTAAGTGGAGGGAGGATGTTTTGAGAGTGATGCTGACCACATGTGTACAAATGTGGCCTTCATACAATTGATGTATGTGTGGATCATGATGGAAATTGTATGATCCCCCAATAAAATGATCTATTAAAAAAATAAAAGGAGGAGGAAAGAGAATCTTATAGCAAGGACTCAAGCAGAAAATATTTGGAAATGAAGATGGCAACATGTGTACAATATGCTTGATACAAATGATGTATTGAATGTTGCTGTAAGAGCCCCCAAAAAATCATTGAAAAAAAAGAACATTGAATGGTGTTTGGGGGCAGATGCTACAAGGAGTTCCATTTCAGCTTCTTTTTTTTTCAGCTTCTTTTCTACTAAAAAAAATCATGTGTTTGTTTAAGGAAACACTATGCCAAGTCCAAAGGAATGGACCATTATTGATTTAAGTCAGTCTTAGCACATGTTGTAGGTAGGTTTTACGTCAACCTGACAGAGTCAGAGTTCTCGGTAGTTTTGCTATAACCCTTCATGATGTGATCTAACACAATGTAATCAACTCCATGATGGAATTTAACATAGCATAATCAACTCTGTGAGCAGTCAGTTGTGGTGGCATCCCTCTTGATCAGGTTATAGACTTGGTGCAATTAGAACAAAAACTCCTCAGGGGTGCTCCCTATTTAATTTTTCTTTTAATTTTGGAGTTTTTGGTAAGCAGACTCAAGGAGTACTTCATTTCTTCTGGGTCTGGAGCCTGCGATTGGTTCATTAACAACCTAACCTAATACCTGAAATCCCAGGAGCTACCTATTAACTTTGGATTCATTTCACTCTGTGTCTCTAGCCTGTGGTCTTCCTACTTCATCTTCTTGCTTTCTGATTCATCAACCCCCCACAACATCCCTAAGCCTCCAGCTTAACATCTGATCCTTATACTTGAACTGGACTGGACTTTGTGTGAGCCATTTCATGATATAAATTCCTTTCTATATACATAAACTTAAAAACACCAGTAGCTTTGCTTCTCTAGAGAACCCATCCTAACACAGCATACTTTTGCTATTATTAATTGGATTTTTTTTCAGCTGTGTTTGCATGGGCGACTTAAATTCTTGATAGTGTTGGAGAAATCCACAGAGTCCTTAGCATGTTCAAGCACAGGGGGGTGGGGGGACTACTGTATCCCCCCTCCCAAGTAGTCTCAAATGTAAGAAAAACAAACCTCAACTTTTTCTTCACATTATTATATTTCCACATTCTCTGGAACACTCTGAATTTAGAGACAATCTCAAGAAGAGATATGATTTATGGAATGCTAGCAATCAGAGACCATAAGAGTTATGGAATCCTCACCTCCCCCAGAAGAATTCACTTCAGAGAACAGCACTAAAGCTACAACTCAGGGAGAGGGCCATGTCTCATCAGAGCACACAGGAGCAAATGAAGTGGGGGGGGGGGCGGGGAGAGAGTGGGGGGAATCTTGGCCCACCAAGCCCTAAAGACAATACCCCTGCTCAAAGTAGCCAATACACAGAGAGAACCATGCAGCTGGCCCTGTCACAAGACACAACACCCTTCACTGACCCATAGCGCTACAAGAGTCAACACTGGAGACACAGTGCAGGAATTGTGCCTAATCTGTCCCCATCACACTGGGGCAAAATACCAATGGCATGCAATAGACCAGCAAGGGAAGCAAAGCAATGAAATCTCTGGGGAATATGAAAAATAGACTTTGGTGACAGAGTGTGCTACCAAATCAGACTTAAGTGGAAAACACTCCTAAAGGTAAAAAAAAATTGTGGAACTATTTTTAGGATTTTCCTTATTTGTCATTGGCTTTCTTTTTGTTGGTGACGTTTTGTTTTTTGTTGCTGTTATTGATTGTTGGTTTTGTCTATCCTTGTTGTTTTGTTTGGTGTTGCCTGGGTTTTGTGCTTATTAGTGTCTCTGTATGTCAATCTAGATAGGCGGGGTAAATAATTCGGAGGTGAAGACAATATAACCAATGGTAGGACACAGGAAAAGGGGAGGTGGGAGCAAGGAAAGGGGGGGCAACCAACCCAAAGACAAGGGAACAATAAGTGAGCTAAAATTAATGGAGAGAAGGGTGTAGGATGCCTAGTGGGGCTTAAGCAAGGGCGATGTAACAGCAAGAAAACTAAACCCGAATGAAAGCTGAACATGATAGTGGAGAGTAAAAGGAAATAGAGAAAGAACTAGGAGGCAGATAAATGGCCTAAATACAGGCATGCACATATGCAGATATATTTATATATAATGAGAGGGAAAGCTATCTATGTAACTATATCTATATGTTAAGAATTAAGGCAGCAGATGGACATTGGGATTCAACTCAATTCTCCCTCAACACAAGAATACTTTGTTCTAATAACCCAGCATTTTGTGATGTTCACCTTCCTGACACAATCACAGAAAGCAAAATTGGTCCATAAGAAAATGTGGGAAAGAGAGGTGATGGTGCCCAGATTTCAAAAGATATAGTGTCTGGGGTTCTAAAGCCTTGAAGATAAACAAGTGGCCATCTTGCTTGTTGAGGAGTAGCAAAGCCCACATGGAAGAAATGCACCAGCCTGTGTGATCAGGAGGTGTCAATGAGATAAGGTATCAGGCATCCTAGACCCAGAAAAAATCAACCAATGGGAATGGTGGGTGGGGGACTATGAGTGGAAACCCAAAGCCGATCTGTTGACAATTGGACATTTCCTCACAGAAAGGTCTCAAGGAAAAGATGAGCCAGTCAGGATGCAGTATAGCACTGGTGAAACACAACTTTCCTGCAGTTCTTTAATGCTTTTCCCCTCCCTGTATCCCCCCACAATCATAACCTCAATTCTACCTTACAAATTGAATTAGACCAGAACATTCACACTGCTACAGATAAGGTAGGTAACCCCATCAGGGACAACAATGAGAATAGAGATACCAGGAGGATAAAGGGTAGGTGGTGGGGAGGGGAAATCGATCACAAGTAGCAACATATACCCCCCTCCCAGGGAGACAAAAAACAGAAAAGTGAGGGAAGGGAGACAAAGGATGATGTAAGATATGAAAATAATAATCTATAACTTATCAGGAGTTCATGAGGGAGGGAGAGGGAAAAATGAAGAACTGATACCAAGGGCTCAAGTAGAAAGAAAATGCTTTGAAAATGATGGCAACATATGTACAAATGTGCTTGACACAATGGATGGATGGATGCATTGTGATAAGAGATGCAAAAGTCCTTAATAAAAGTATTTCATATAAAAAGGAGTTGTGTGGTGACATAAAGAAATCAAAAGTTCATTAAAAATATATAAAAGAAAAAAGACACAAATAAATGAAAGAAGAGATTCTGCAACTTGCTCTTTCATTGAGTAAATAAGCCAAATGGAAGAAATTATGAAGTAAAAGAGAATTTCATAGCACATTATGAAAAAACAAAGTAAAATATTCTAATGAAACAAGCAAAGATCTGGAGCTAGAAAACCAGAAGGAAGAACATGTTCAGTAAATCTCACTCTGAAAGAACTGAAGGAAAACGTCAAGACTCAAGTTGTAATATTGAAGGATTCCATGGACAAAACATTGAATTATACAGGAAGCATCCAAGACATAGACAGGATACACAGAGTAATCTTATCAAAAATAAATGGTTGACATTTTTAAATGTTTCAAAAGGGAACATATGATTTAGACCCAATGCTACTGAAGGAAGTAATCCAAGCCCTAGTGAAGGCATTAGTGAAAAACATAACACCAAGAACTGATGAAATACTGGTTGAAATGTTTCACCAAACTGATGCAGTACCATAACCATTCATTAATCTATGCCACCAACTTTGAAAGACCACTCCCTAGCCAATTGACTGCAAAAGCTTCATATTTACTCACAGTGCAAAGAAATGACCAGGCAGAATGTGGAAATTGTTGAACAATATCAAAATCAATATTGCATGCAGTAAAATTTTTCTGAAGACAATTAAACAGTTGTAGCAAGTACCATGATATGGGGCCATGAGAAATTCAAGTTAGATACAGAAGAGGATGTGCAACAAGGGACATCATTGTGGATGTCAGATGAATCTTGGCTGAAAGCAGAGAATATCATTAATATATTTACTTGTGTATTAACTTTTCAAAGACATTGAACTGTGTACATTGTAACACTCTCTGTATAATGTGTTTATGCAGATCCTGTACAGAGACTGAAGCAGTTTCTTTTTCTTTTTCATTTTTTAAATTCATTTTTGGGGGACTCATACAGCTCTTATTACAATCCATCTATCCATCCATTGTGACAAGAACATTTGTATATATGTTGCCATCATCACTTTCAAAACATTCTCTTTCTACTTGAGCCCTTGAGCTCATTTCCACCCCCCACCTCCCCAACCTTCCATTCCTCAGGAACACCTGATAATTTGTAATTTTTTTCTCATGTCTTACACTGACCAATGTCTCCCTTCACCCACTTTTTTGTTGTTCATCCTCTTGGAAGGGGGTTACATATGTGATCGGTTTCCCCTCTCTCCTCCCACCTTACTCTTACCCTTCTGGTACCACTACTCTCAATATTGGGCCTAAGGAGTTTCTCTGTCCTGGGTTCCCTGAGTTCCCAGGTCTTATCTGTACCAGTGTACATGCTCCAGTCTGGCTGGATTTTTAAGCTAGTCATGGGGTGGGAGGGAGCGAAACATTAAAGAACTAGAGGAAAGTTGCATGTTTCATTGGTGCAACGCTGCATCCTGATTGGCCGGTTTCTTCCTTGTGACCCTCTGTCTGGAGATATCCAACTGTCGAAAGATGGGCTTTGAATCTCCACTCCACACTAACCCCCATTAACACTGATATGATCTTTTGTTCTGGATCTTTGATACGCAATACCTGATTCCATCGACTCCTCATGATCACACAGGCTTATGTGCTGCTTCCATGGGAGCTTTGCTGAGTCTCAGCTAGATGGCTGCTTGTTTGTCTTCAAGGATTTAAGACTTCAAATGCTAAATCTTTTGAAAGCTGGGCATCATCAGCTTTTTCATCACATTTGCTATGCACCCATTTTGTCTTCAGCAATGTTGTTGGGAAGATGAGCATCACTGAATGCTGGGTTATTAGAACAACGTGTTCTTACATTGAGGCAGTACTTGAGGAATGGCCTAATGTCTTTCTGCTTCCTTAATACTTGATGTATAATACACATAGATCTGTTTCCCTATCATTAGCTATAAGTATATTTACATATGTACATGCCTATATTTAGACCTCTATAAATGCCCTTCGCCTCCTAGTTCTTTCTTCTATTTCCTTTTGCTTTCCTCTTGTCCCTTTATCATGTTTGCTCTTTCTTCAGGTTTCCGTAATACCTCCCCCAGTAATACATTGCCCTGATAAAGTCCCTCCAGGAATCCTACACCCTCCACACCATCGATTTTACATCACTTGTTTCCTGGTTCCTGGGTTGGTTGATACCCACCTTCCTTTCCCCTTCTTCCATGTCCCCACCTCCCACCCCCGAACTGTTGGTCCTGTCGTTTTCAGTTCCAGATTCTTTATTCTGCCTATTAATTCTAGATAGACATCCAGAGAAAATTATAAGCACAAAACAAGACAATAATAAGCAAAACCCAGCAACAACAACAAAATCCCCAAAAGCAAAACAACAACACTCAAAGAAAATGACAAAAAAAGAAGCCTATAAATAGTTCCAGGTTTGTTTACCTGTAGGTGTGTTTGGTTTTCAGTCCAGTCTGATGTGAAGCCATGCCCTAGCCTCAAAGTCTATTTTTGGTATTCTCCAGGGACTTCATTGCTCTGCTCCCCTTGGTGCTCTGTTGCATATTGCCCTGATGTGGTGGGGTCAGATCATGCACAATTCCTGCACATATCTCCAGGGTTGTCCCCCATAGCCCTTGGGTCAGTGTGGGATGTCTTGTCTGGTGGTTGTATCGGCCCCATGGTCCTGTCTGTTCATTGACTGCTTTGAACAGGAATATCACCCTCGGAACTTGGTGGACCAGAATGTGTTCCACTCTTTCCTTCCCTCTTCGCTTGTTCCTGTGTGTTCTTATCAGATGTAACCCTCTCCCTGAGCTGTAGCTTCAGTGCTGTCCTTTTAAGTGCATTCTTCAGGGGAGAGGAGGGAGGGTTGGGTTTGGGGCCATGTTTGTTCAGAGTGTATGCTGAACAAATGAGCCATGAACTGGGCTACATGCAGAAGTAGACATCAGGATTAGAGGAAAGTTCATTAACGATCTTTGAATTTCAGTTCACACCACTTTGCATGTGGATTGAGGCATTTGCTTATGAAAGTAAAATGCTGTATAGCCTTCAGTGTAGATTGCATTTTAATGTAAAGAAAAGAAAATCTTCAAAATAGGCAGTATCAATAAAATAAGGATTTCATTTCATTTAGATTTACAATCAATGTTTATGGAAGAAGCAGTTAAGAAATCAAATGATGCATTGCTTTGGGCAAATCTGTTACATAAACCTTCTTTAAAGCGCTAAAGAGCAAAAATACTTTGAGAACCAACGTGGGCCTGGCCTGGTATTTTCAGTCACTTCAAAGCATATGAAAGTGGGACAATACATAAGAAAGTAAGCAATGAAATGGCTGCATTTAAATTAGGGGTGTTAGCAAAGAGTATTGAAAGTGTGCAGCAAAAGTCATCTCAGGCACATGCTGGTTGTATTTCCTGCAGGACGGATGGCTTTATTCTTCTGGCAGTCTCTGATACTTCCAATACGCTTTGCTAGCACCTCTCATTTGAAAGCATCCATTCTTCTCCTTTGTACATGTGTTCTAGAGAAATCAGACCCTGGAAAATGACCACATGCTTGGTAGAGAGTTAGCAATAAAGAGGAAGAACTTCCATGAGATGGAGCGATGCAATGGCTGCAATAGGGGCCTTCAACATGGTCAGAATCCCTGGGTAGTGCTGTACAAACAGTGACTCTGAGTTGGAGTTGACTGACATGCACTTTACTGCAGGAGTTTGAACATTCTTTGTTTCGCCAGTGGGATATTTGATTCTGACAGCAATTTGTTTAACAGATTAATATTCAGTGTTCACCAAGTCAAGTCTTATTCTGGGTACTGAGTTTGAAATGACCCAGGAAGTTCCTTTCTTTCAAGGGGCTCACACGCGAGTGAATAAACAAGTCTATTAACAAGTACCAGTCTGTAGAAGAGCTTCTGAGAAGTGCAACAGAGGAATCAAGAAGTCCAGGTCTGAAACAACAGCAACAACAAAAAACAGGACTCATGTAGAAAGAAAATGTTTTAAAAATGATGATGGCAGCATCTGTACAAATGTGCTCGACAGAACTGAGTATGGATTGTTACAAGAGCTGTAAGAAAGAAAAATAAAGAAAAAGACCTGGTCAAGGTGGAACTTCCTAGGGGGTAATGTAGAACTTGGAGCTTGGCAAAGAAGAGCTTGGAGAACATTGCTGGTCAAGAACCAGGGGCTGTGAGCAATCAGAGAGACAGCAGATTCGCAGAAGCTGAAGAGGTCACGACCCAACATAAGAACCAAACTAGGCAGAGACTTCTGAGCTGTGGGAAACAGCTTGATTCTTAGTTCATTAGGCTGTTTTAGGCAGACAAGTAAGCACAGTGATATGCCCATCTGAAAGGGGGGAACAGATGTTTAAAATAAAAAAAATTCCAGGGCTGTATTCCCTGTCAAGATTCCATGCACATCTTTAAAATGTTCTTGACGATTTCCTAAAATTTCCTACCCTTTGTCATGTAAATTATGCCAAGTAACTGCTTATCTATTTTACCAACAAGGTCAGGTATACTACTGACTTCTCATTCAATCTCTGAGGAAAGTGGCACAGAGGCCACAGCTGACTTCCTCTGGCTTCGGTAGAAGGAAAATCCAATTAGACACCAACCCAAGGTTAATTACTACAAGGCAGAAGTCATACATATCTCCACCGCTCATCCATCTTCTTTCTATTCTGACACCAACTGATACTCCTATGTTTGAAACGCCACTGCAACAGCCACATACAATTTACAGGCAGCTATGAAGATTCATGAGGGATGATAACAGATTACAAGATGGTCACCATGTGGTTCTTTTGTCTGCATTCCTTCTTCTTTACTATGCTGGCAAACAAGCGTCTCTCTAGTCCTTGTCCTCTCAGCCACAAGGTTCATTGGTCTTGGTCCACTTTGATTTATGGTTTCAGGGCAGTTTCCTGTGTTGTGCTTCATGGGATTCCTCTTCAGAGATGGCTCAGTCTTATCCTCAGCAGAAAGGCAAAACTGCTCAATCCCCTAAGAGTCCTTATTTCTATGGTCCCATTCAGTCATTGAGTGGAAATTACAAAGATAACAGGTAGAAGGACCACACCCAATCATTTCACTTCACCAAAGTCTCCCATGTTAACTATCCCAGAAGTTCTCTCTATATTCCCAAGAAAGGAATATAGGCACACCTTCATTTAAAAAAAGGGGGGGGGGATAAAAACAGAACTGAAATCGTGGCTCCCAAGTTTCTGTTACAGAGTAGAACTGAACTCCAGAAGAGTTTCTTTGACTGTCATCTTTACATAAACAAAGGTCCAGGTCTTTCTTCCGTCATGCCACAGGCAGGTTTTAGCCACCAACTTTTAGGTTAGTATAGTATACTCCTCACTGCCATCCAGGGAATTCTGACTTAAAGAAAGTCTATAGGGGCTGAGCCCCGGTGGCGTAGTGGTTGAGTGCGGGATTGCGGTCCACTGACTTGGCAGTTTCAATCCAGCAGCAGCAAGGCTGGGTAGCTCCCATCACCACCCGAGGGCAGTGATGCGGGAAAAAAAAAAGGGAAAAAAAGAACGTCTATAGGACAGGGTGGAAATGTTTCTTTGGGTTTCTGAGATTTTAAATCTTTATAAGCGTAGACTGCCTCGTTGTTCTCGGGCAGAGTACCTGCTGGTTCAAACCACTGACCTTGTTGTTAACACAATACATTACACACCACAGCTCCTTTTGCAGATTAGCGATTGAACACAATTGTTTGTGCTACCCAGGGAACCTTTATAAATGAAGCCCTCTTTAATTTGCTGTGTAAGTTCATCCTCTTTCTCCTTTAGTTTTTAATAATGCTACATATTCCCATCTATAAATCAGCTCACTCCAAAGTCTATGTTCAAGAGTGGCTCCCTAGCCCTCTTCCAATAAAGAGACACTTTATCTTAATTTCCCAATAATCCTGGAGGCTAGATGTTCCCTAACACTGGTTGAGTTTCTCTGGCTCTGCCAAGCCCCTAAGTCAAGTAGTAAATGTGTGCAAACAATACCTTCGGTGCTCCCAGTGGAACTGTGGGCTGAATGCATATTATGTTCCTTCTTCTTTTTTTTTTCCTGCATCACTGCTCTGGTGGGAATAGGAAGTTCTGCCTTGCTCCTGGAGAGCTGCTGCTGGATTTGAATGGTCAACCCTGTGGGCTGCAGCCCCATACACAACCACTGCACCACCGGGGCTCAGCTCATAGTATATTCTTTTTGCAAGGAAACACATCTTCTGCTTTGGCACTTCAGAATTTCTTGAAAATGGTTTTCTTGAAAAAAGAAGGCCTTGAATAAGTATTTTCTGCTTACCCAATTTCACAACAATGGTCCATGATCATGTATCCTATAGAGAGGCATGGTCTTGTATGTGGTCTTGGAGTTGGGGTTCAAGTGCTTATTGAGTCTCTTCATTTAGGGTTACTGGACAGACATCTCTCAGTTTTGCATTCTTCATCTCTAACCCAAATCCAAATGAAAATCATTTCTTTGGAGGCAATGTTGACTCATAGTGACCTTACATTACAGGGTAAGGCTGCCTTTATGAGTTTGCAAGACTAAACTTCGTAAGGAGTAAAAAGCTCCATCTTTCTCCTGAGGAGTAGCTGGTGGTTTCAAACTGCTGACCTTGTAATTAGCAGCCTACCATGTAACCACTCTACCACCAGGGCTCCTCTTCATCTGTCAGATGAGAATAAAACAAACCGTGCTTCATGGTCTGCTGCAGGGATTAGGTGATACAGTGCGGGGAGCACAGTCAACACTGAGTGGGTGGTAAAGATAAAGTGACAAGGCCATTGTATTGTCACAACAGAAGTATGGGGCACCAGACAGCACATTTGCCACATTGCTCTCTGATATCCTAGCTCCATCTGGGAACGAGGACGCTGAGTTTGTGGGCAGATGGCAAGGGTGATGAGACAGAGGAGAATGAAGGACACATGGTATGAAATGAAGATTAGGGAGGCCCCCAGAAACACTGAAATGCAATCTGACCTCAATCAGCTGAAGCATGCTCTAGTTCTAGCTAGGCCTGGTCTCCCCTGCTGTCTGGAACTCTGTGACAGGCAGCATGGGTTGTCTAGAAGTCTGAACCTAAGTTTGTATGTATTGACCCCTCAACCCAAAGAATATCTTTATCTGCCAGCATCAGCAATGAAGTATGGAACTTACCAGGAACAAGACAGAAAGGTAGTAAAATCATAGTGGATGCTTAGCAGGAGACTTTCGTCCTAGGACTGGAGGAGTCTGGAAAACTCACTTCCTCGGGCTGTTTGATCCCTCCAGTGCATGATGAGGAGATGGGACGGATGACTATGAAATACTGCTCTTCAATTCCAGCATTCCATGACGGGGAACACATAGCTTCCTCTATCTTCCAACTTTCCCAGAAAAGGAGTCATTCAAAGCAAAAAATCACAAAGAAATCGCACCTCTGTTCTGGCAATAAAGTAGAATCCTAACATAAGGTAGGATGGTGAATATGAAATCGACCCTCAATCCTAGGCACCAGCTCTCCCACACGTGACTGGTGGGAGCAGTTGCCACAAGCAAATTGGAAAACACTGCTTAACAGTGCTTGCTGAGGCTAAGCCGTACTCCACGACCTAGCAATTCTACTCCTAGGATGGTCCCACCACTGTGATGCTTTCTGTAGTGCCCCAATGCACATATACAGCACTATTACAACAGCCCCAAACTGGAAACCACCCAGATGCTTAGCTACAATAAAATGATACAAATATTCTGCTATATTCATGTATTACAACAAATCATAGCAATACAAATTACTTAGACTACAGCTATACCTACCTACACATTAATAGTATCATTACACAGACTACAAATACACCTAACTATACTTAACACCATGGATGAATATCATCAGCATAATAAATTAGAATGAAAAAAAATCAGGCACAGGCAAGTACATTCTGATTAACTTTATTCATCTAGAGTTTTAAAAATAGTCTAAAATATGAATATATTCGTAGTCATGATATCAGTTATCCTTTGAGAGAAATTGGTGAATTAAGGGGCCAATGGGCTTCTGGTGTGTTGCCAGTGTTCCCCTGATGGTTATACAGGTGAGTTTATCTTGTGAATAATAATTGAGCTTTACATTTTGGCTGGTGCACTTTTCTGAATATCTGTTCTACTTTAATACATTTTTTAACTAAAAGTTCGAATATGCATCTCAAGTCTGAGCTTATTTCCCCTCTGAGAAAAGAAAAGAGCCATGTTCTTGTGGCAGCTACATATCTTTGTGCTCAACCTTGGAATATTAAAAAGAAAATACCACTTTGGGCTTTCTAAATTGAACTTAATGTGTATTTGGGGTCACTCTTCTTCCCCTGCCTCCCACTTCCCCCATGTCCAGTCCTCCTCCATCTCCTCTAGATGGAGGAGGACTGAGGATGCCGGTCCCTGGTACCATAGCCGGACCCTCGGGGTACCTCCACCAGGCAGGGGAGGGAGGTGTTGTTCCACAAGTCTCTATTGTGTTGCCCCAAGGGGACTCTACTTTGTCTTCTTCTCTTTAAAGGCCTCACTCAGAACACTTAAAACCAAGCTCTGACTTCTGAAACATTGAGAGATGGCCACCCAGCTGTACAAAAGGGGAGGAGGGGCGCGGAGAGAAGAAAAGGTAGTGATTACCATAAATATGGGAGAAACTCATAGGTCAACTTGTCAGATATCCTCATATTTTCATCTGATAAAGCAGTGTCCGTAGGTTGTATATGGGTGTGGGGAGGGGCGTGAACTGCACCAGGTGAGACTGTCAGAGGGATGATACTAGAATGACTGGTCATAAATTTTGTGCCCAGTGTTTCAGCCAAAATTTATGATGTTTTTTATTTTTTTAAAACCCCTATTTGGCTGAGCCCTGGTGGCTTAAGTGGTTGAGTGCGGGACTGCAGCCCGCGGGCTTGGAGGTTCAAATCCAGCGGTGGCTCTCAGGAGCAGCACTGGGTAGCTCCCACGACCGCCAGAAGGCAGTGATGCCCCCCTCCCAATTCCTACGTTAGTTATAACTACCAACGCACTTTTTTAATGAGTCCAGCATACATGTATTGATTTATCTATGAGGCTGTTACTCTAGGCTAGCTCCTCTCTGGAGTCTTTCAATGCTCTCTGGCCAGAGCTGTCATTATTATTCAATTACTATACTGCTTCCAATCACCCCCTTCTGTGTGCACATGATACAAACATAAGCATATTCTCTTTCCAGTGTTGTGATAGTCACTGATTTTACGTTATTCAATAGTGAATCAATTATAGAATAGTTCTGAGAGTCAAATTTTCTTGTTTTCGTTATAATATTGGGCTAATTAGTATTTGTGGATAACATCTATAACATTTTTGAGAATGAAGTAGTAATTAAAGGAAAAAGAAAAGAAACATTTTTGAAAGACTTCTGCTCAGTTTTCAATTATGTGACAACTAATATGCTATAATTCAATGTAGAAACCTTTTTTAAAAACAATTTCTTCGTTAGTATTCATATAATTTAAGCAATATTTCATTCAATAAATCTAAAACTGTGTTTATCACATGTGATTAGAGTTCATTTTCCACAGAAGGAAAGATAAAAAAGGTGACGATGGGGTGATCTCAGGTGGAAGATAAATGACCCTGTCCCATGAGACCCTGAGAATGTCTTAAGTGCTGGGCTCATCATCCCCAGCTCAGGATATGAGTCTAGGAAACTGGGGACCTCGGGTCCATACCCTGAGCTTCCTCCACAAATCACACACTGCTTAACATGTGATTTACTCCATCATAGTGAAATGATAAAGACGTATGAAATCTTGAAATATGTGTGAAATCAGCTCAGAGACCTGTCATCACCTCCACCATATCACACCAGCACCCCTAACTGTGTGAATTTCTCCAAGACAGAAGCAAAGTCCTATTATTTTTCTTTGTATTCCCATCTCTATCACCAGGCTTGGTGTGTTCTAGGTACTCAACGAGTGATTATTGCAATGACTCAAACGACTTTGCTTACAAAAGTTGTCTTGTCTCATGGTTTTCTCTGTCAAGGGAAAATAAATAAGCCAAACATACTTTTAACGATTCTTTAAAACCATTGACAGATTTTGGTAAGGCTAGAGAGTTTCTCATGTGATAAAGCAAATAGCCAGGGCATACAATCAGTGTTTCCAGTGCTGCTCCAGTGGCAGACAGACAGCAATGATCTATCTTGACAGTCTTTCTTACAAATCTTGGTTGCAGGCTCAGAAGAATGGCCAATACAAAAATCCCATAGTTACTTCAAATCTATACAATTTGGCACAAAAGATGGGAACAAGTTGCTGTTTCTTGAAAATTTCAACTCCATCTGTCCATCAGATCATGGACCTGAGACCCAGAGTAAAGAGATGTGTTTAAGGTGACACAGTGACAGTCAAGTAGGCAAAGAAAGTGGGTTCTAATTGCATACACTCCCATTGTCTTCCTTTTATTTTTGCTTATGATCCCTGCACAAATACGCTACATTTTCCACATGTGGTAGTGAAAGAGCCTTCTTTAAATTTTTATTTAAATTTTGCCAAAGCCAGAATGAATAAAACTATTAATCGAATACTAGTAAAAGTAGCACATAAATGTGGCAAAGACAAAAATAGATAAATAAAGCTTAGGAAATACTGTATAGAACCCTGTAGATATCCTTATTTGGGACTCCTTGCAAATGCTCTCCTCTATAAGGCAAAGACTATTTCCCCCTTTTTGTAGCTTCACTGTGGTATTTTCCTCTACTTCACCTCCCATCTCTTAGGTTTTCCTTCTGTTCCCAGCCATCCCCCCTTCCTGGGTTCTCACCTGCCAGCCCCCGTGGCACCCCAGTTGCTAGACTCTGTCATTTTCAGTATACCTCCCTCCATCTGCCAGAACCCATTCCCAGTCTGCCTCTCTGCAAACCATATGGCCTGGCAGATGCAGCAGGCTCAATGTTGATTTAAAAGTTGAAAGCAAATCCAGCTCATCCAACAGCCTCTTTTCTTCACAGAAAAGGGGGTACACGTTGTTTCCTTGTCTCTTCTATCACCAGCCTTTGAAAGGCAAGCTCCACAGTACCAGGTCCAGTGTGGCCCAGCTCACCTGGACTCCTGCTGCCTTCTTTTCCACAAGGGAGGTTCTCCAAATTTCTTGAGTTCACTCTTCTGTAGAAGCATTTTCTATTCCTTGTTGTATGACCTTCAACTTTACAAACCTTCTTCAATTAAGAGGGATTGGGCTTCCCAGCATGCCTCAAGGAGTAGAATGATGAAGATTCCCAACAGCTAGCCAGACAGACTAAGGGTCTCACTGCCCTCCAGGTCTCCCTCTGCCAACGAAGGCAGATGTCTCTAGAGGTCAGTATTTCCATGTTCCCTGTCAGTGAACCAGGTGAAGAAAGTACTTCTCAGCCTAGTGGGAGGAAGGGAAAATAAAGAGAAGGAAATCTTGTGACTTTTAAAAGGAGGAGAGGAAGCGAAAAGAGGAAGGTGAGTAAATGCACACAAGAGGAGGTAGAGCTTCCGAAGCAGAATAACATAGATTGCTCTGTTCTATAGTGCTGCTGTAAAACAAATCACAAATGGGTAGCTTTAAAGAATAAAAGCTTATTCTCTCACAGTTCGTAAGGCTAGAAGTCTGACTAGACATGTAGGAGAATTAGGCTCAAACTTAGGAACAATTGTAAGGTGGCACAGGATGGAGAAATGTTCCGTTCTTTTGTGCATGGCGTCGCTATGGGTTGGAACTGACTTGATGTCAACCAACAACAACTGAGGGCATGTATTTCCTTGTCTATTTCAACCTCAAGTAACCACAAAACCCATGGAATTCCAGGGCTTGTCTGCCCCCATCATCATCAGAGTTTACCTTTTTCTTTGAAAGTTTGTTTTGGCATCCATTCTGTCCTTTTTATAACTTCGAAGTGATTATGCAATTATGTGGACTCAAGAAAATAACAAAGAAACCCTTATTCTCAACTGCAATTACATTCATAGACACAGGAGCTCTAATTCTAGATATATAGTTGAAAAATACAATACAACCCATAATGCTATCATAAAAGGACATCGCACATCATAATTTGGTGTGACCTTCATATGTAAAGGCTCTGTGATGGTAGGAAGAAGCATTGCCTGACTTCCTTTTTTTTCTTTTAAAAATCATTTTATTGGGGGTTCATGCAACTCGTATCATACAACTCAATCCCTACATCCATCCACTGTCTCAAGCACATTTGTGCGTTTTTTGGACTTTCATTGTGTAGAGCTCAGTACTGGGTTCAATGAGTGTCTATTGAGCACTTTCTATGTGGTATGTGCTGGGATCTGCTGGTACGCAAAACGAACAAGGCCATTGCCTTCTTGGAGATGATACAATGGTATCATCTAAATGGTAAAGTAAAGTGATGTCAAGTACAGGACCACTAATATCAGACAATCTGCATTTTAAGCCTGTTCTGGTGGTGTTATAGGTTGGTATTGGCCTGCTGTTAATAAGGTTGGTAATTCAGGTTCAGCAACTCCTTTGAAGGAAATGAGACTGTCTGCTTCTGTAAAAATATACAGTCTTAGAAACCCTATTGGTCACTATGAGTCCGAACCCCTCAGCTTCGTGACCTTGAGTCTCCATTTATGGCAGTTAAGTATTCATATCTGTTAAATGGGAATAAAATAACTCACAGGATCTTCGTAAGTTTTCAAGGCCATCAATAATATGCAGTGCACTTGGTGTGTGGTAGTACCTCACTGTGTTTTCATTTGTATGTTTCTCAATGAATGATGTCAAGCATCTTTTTTTTTTTTTGCTTGTCATTCTTATATATTCTTTTGGTGAAGTGTCCATAATTTCTGCAATATATGATTGGGTTGATTGTCTTATTACTGAGCTTCAAAAAGTTTCTTAATATTCTGGTATCAAGTCCCCTTTAATCAATAAAATATTTTGCAAATATCTTCCTACATTGTGACTTGTTTTGTTTCCTTAATATTGACTTTCAAAGAGTACAATTTTTAATGTTTATGAAGTTTAGTTTATCTTCTTTGCCCCTGGATGAAATGTAATGTTAGTATCATATCTAGGAAATCTTTGCTTATATTTTTCTTCTAATTCTTGAAATTAGGACTAAAATCCATTTTAAGTTAATGCCTGTGCATGGTGTGATGTTAAATGTCAATAATCACTTTTTTGGCATGTGTGTTTCTAATACCCTTCTCACCAATGCAACATGCGCTCATGGATGAATAAGAAATCCAAAGTCTCATGACTTATCAATTGTTGAGTTACATTTGAACCCACCTCCCTATTCCAGATACAGTGCTGTTTATATGTAGCTTTCACAGTCTTGGCGAATTCCCTTTTAAATAGTAGTGAAAACCAGAATTGGAGGAGCATAAATCCCACTTCAACTTGCTGGCTTTCTTACATACCTTGGGCAAATTATGTAAACCTGGTAACCCTCTGGTGCTCATTAGTCAATGAAACCAAAAGCGTCCAGGTAATCCATGAATTACAACAGCATTCTGTACCAATGACTGTTACAATTTGGTTCTGACACATGTAAACAAGTTTATTCTTAATTTTTCATTTTTATTGTCTAAACCATTATGATTTCAATCTTTATTTATTATTTATAAACTTTCCTTATCATCAATGTCTTTATCAATCCAAGCTTTATTTGTCTTCAAGGTATGGAAACATTACAGGTAAACTAACAGAGGTATTTTAATATATACATAGATGTATTAAAAATACACAAATCATAACAGTTTGCTCCAATGATGATGTAAAAGAGTTGGACAAATTTAGTAATCTCTTTATTTGTACAAAGTTCTGGGCCATTTGAATTACCCTTGGAAAGGGGGACAGCAATTCTGGTGAGAAAAATTTTAAGAGTTGTCTGTATGGACTCTATTTTCTGTTTTGGTTCTTTTATATATTTCACAGCAGCATCTCACCATGTCCAGAATCTGCACATTAATCATAGCAAGACAATTAATCTTTGCATCATCGTTGCACAGCAACTGTAGCTCTGATTTTTGTCTAGAAAACGTACTCCAGTTAATGCTTTCACTGAAAAAAATTAACATCAGTCCTTCCCCTTCTTCATTACTTCTTTCATTGTCAGCACTTTTTCCTCTTCAAAATCCATCAAGTCCTTATGTGTCAATTTCTCTTTTTCATGATTTATGAGCTGTTCCACGTCAGCGGTAAATTTGGCCTTCTTGGCCATGTGGACAAGTTTCCCACCCATCTCTCCTATTATATTATGTTGATTGGCTGAGTGGAGTGTGTTCATGTGACTCAGCAATTTTCCCTCATTACCCACTGCATTAATTTCTCCATAACTTCCACCCAGTAAATCGAAATGTTCCAGATACATTGAAGAAGGTTTTAATTCCCCCAGAGATCATGTACTCCCCTACTGTATTTCCATGAGCTGCAATGATTGCAATCTATTAATAGATAGCTTGCCTTGAAGGTGGTGACTACTGCACATTGATCAATAGACTTAATGGGGAGTTAGTATTGGGAGTTAGACACATTGCTTTCACTTCTTGCTTTAGAGCTTCTATGTGAAGAAAAGTCCTGGTGTACTATCAAAGAGTGGAATCTTGAAAAAAAAAATACTCTTCAAGGCATGTGTTTCTGGGATGAAACAATTTATAACCAGTGCCCAAAGAACACAATCACCATCCCATTACTTCTATAGTAGGCCAATAACTTGCTTTTGTCTGTGTTTTTGAATGCTTGAGGGTTTGGGGAAAGGTAAGCAAGTGAAGGTTTTCATTTAAAGCTAGCAGCATTTCCTCCAAGCAGCAAGAAGCCTCTGGAGCCTTGGAACCCAAGCACTGACTGAGCCTCCTTGTGAATTTACACCTGTTGTACATATCACTAACCATAACTGATTGTCGTCAAGTTGAGTCAAGCTCCTAGAGACTCTGTGGGACAAGGTAAAACTACCTCTGTAAGTTTCTAAGGTTGTACCTCTTTACCGAAGTACAAAAACCCCAGCTTTTTCCTGTACTACTAATAAGACATTTTTAAAAAGAAACTAAAACAATAAACAGTCATAAGGGTAGCTCGTCATAACTCAAATATATATCTACCCTTTAAAGGTGTCATGAGCGCTATTCAAAATAAGGCATAGCACCAGCTTAACACAGGCCTGCAGCACAGCATGTGCTTCTTTCTTCACAGGTGTAGGAGGATGGATGACCTTTACAGCCCTTTCCTTGACTGGAACCCACACACATTCCCTTCTGAATCCTGGTGTACTTCAAACTTAGGAGAAGAGATTTGGGGTAAACTGAGTAAAGAGCAAACACTTCTTGCCCTAATCACCCACAGTGGTTATCCTATATTAGTTGACTGAACTTAACAAGACAGTATGTTAGTGTGACAGGCATTCTACACTGATGGTAGCAGCTCCTTCCATTCTCATTCTCCCACAAAGACAGAATAGAAGCTGTGGCAGGCCAAGTCTAAGCTGGCCTCCAAACACTCTTTCTTCTACTCCTGCCTTTCTGCAATTCCATCCCTTTGAATCTCTATTGGCTAGCTTCAGCCAATAGGATATGGCAAAGGCATTGAGTTGTTATTTCTATCTTTGAAAAAAGACCCCCTTTTACAGAATTCATGAAGCAAAAGTCCATGTTCAGAAGGTCATGCTGTAAAAACCTAAGGGTAATCGACCTTCAGCCAACAACCAGCTAGAAACTGAATTTCGCTTTCTCCCAACAATCATGAAGAAACTATCCCTTGGTACACTGAATTGAATTCTACCAAAAACTCTGCCACCTTGGAAGAAAATTTGCCTGCAATTGGACCTTTGGATAAGTGTAAAGTTCCCATCAAGGCCTTGATTGCATCCTTTGGAAACAATTCAGAACCAGATGTCCATCTATGCTACACCTGAACTGATGAAGTGATAAGTATATGCCTTTTAAACTGGGTGATAATTTGCTATTGTAAATACATAACTAATACAGAATCCAAAATGAAGAAGACATAAAACACAGAGGATAAGAAGCAAAGTGGTTGAAAAACATCAATGGCCTGATATACGAGTTTCCTCACCCTTATTCATACAGATATGGTGGCTCCTGCCACTATTCTGAAGCACAGTGAATTTCACCAATCGAAAACTATTCCCAGCATTCCATATGCTAATGGATAAGCTTAAAAGTACTGATTCAAATAAAGACTCTTCATGAACTAATGAAGCACTCAGTCCTAGAGTGTTGATTAAATTGCACATAATGCCTCTTATTGTTAAGTGTCTTAAAGTAAGTTATCATATATAATGTAGCACTAACAGCATTTGATTTTGTTTGGGTTACTAACTATGTAACCCTGAGAAATGAATTGTTTTTGTTTTCGTTAAGCCAGTGATCATAAATTCAATTCTTTCTTATTGGAAATTCACCTCTTTTGTCATTTTTTACAGTGAGGGTTGATGGCCTAAATCAATGTGAAATGGAAAGGGGAAGTGTGTGTGCTAAGGAATACTTTTCTACTTGTAAAAGAAATACACAGATAATTTCTTAGTATCTTGGCAGTAGTGTTAGTTTGGGTTTTCTAATAAAGCAAAAACCAGTGACTCTTGTATGTGCATAGAAAGAGGTTTATATAAAGACATAGCTCACATAGTTGTAGGAAGTAATTCCACTAAGTTCAAGTCCATAGATCAGATAAAGGGAAGCCTTTTCCTGACTTTTGTAACTGTAGTGGGTGATGAACAGGAAGAAGCAAGATGAAGTTGGAAGATCACAGGCTGGTGGATGCTGAGCTGAAGGAATGCAAAATTGGCTGAATGAATCCAATATCGATAGCCTACTGATAGTTCCTGTGATTGACAGGAAGCATAGCAGAAGGTCAATGAACCAGATACAGGATCCAAATCCAACAGAATTGTTAGAGCCATATTCTGTCGGTCTATGTTAGAGTATACCCAAACCCAAACTTGCACTTGTATCATGAGTATGGCTAGATTAACTGCTTGTCTGCTTCCCAGAAGACCCCATCATGGACTTGACAAGACAGGGTTAGAACACATCATGGGCGAATCCCAGTCCAGTCCACGCAAACTGACATAAAATCCAACGATCACAGCTGCCTTTGTTTCCTGTCTTTGTGTATGGCCAGAGAAGGTTTAGCTGAGGTAGCTAGGTTGAGAATGAAAAACAGAAACGCTGAGGATGTTAAAAGGCAAGGTGTGTATTCTGATGACTTTATTGAGTTACGAACCACTGTGCTTTCCAATAGAAAAAAATAAATCAATATACCTGTGGCTTTAGTCAAGTTAGTTAAGTTTTCCATTCTCTGTAGACCAACCTGTCCCTAGTGATGTATTTGACCTCCAGAATAAAGATATAAGAAGTTTTTTGAAGATTTCTTACACTGAAAAGTGAAGCACATATATGCATATACACACAGCCATTCCTCCCTACTTCTAAGATTAAAGAGCTACCTACATTAAAGTGTTAGGGAACTCAAGTTCTTCCTACTCTTTGGACACTTTAAAATTTATTTGTCTATTGCGCAAAGCAACTGACGTCATTTTCTTAGTGTATTCACCAGTGATAGAAATGAGGCAGGAGGAAAATTTTAAACTTTGGGTATTGGACCCTTCATACATAAACCTATTAATATATTCTGGTTTGTGTAGCCACTGAGAAAGAACCAGCTGGATTTGTAGTCTCACATCCCCAACATCCTTCCTATAAAATTTCAGATGCTCTGATGCTCCATCTAGCAGGTGAAAAATGGGCCCTGGGATTTAGGCTATTCTGAGGGAAAGATAATTTAATCCTCACTTTTCATGCACACATTACCCACCTCCCAAATTCTGTGAGATGAAAAATTTAGGAGGCTGTAAGAATAGGACATAACAGCATTTAAGGAGTATAGGCACATAAGAACTTCAAGTTTATAGGCTATGATTTGACTTTATGAGAATTTATGCAAATCTGCCATTTTGAAGTGTTCTAATTCTAAACTCAATTTCTTCATCTAAAAACCAGGAATAATGGCATCTACCTTAAAGATCTCATGGGCTTAGAGTGAGAATTAAATGAGAAAATTTAAATGAATGGTGAGTTTAGAATAGTGCAGTATACACCATGGAGCTAGACTACCTTGTTTAAAATCACAGTTTACCACTAGTAAATGTAATGACATTGAGCTAGTTAGCTAACTTCTCTGGCCTTACATTTATCACCCACATGTGGGAATGAAAATAATACTCATTTTAAGGGGAGTTTTGCTAGAATTTAATAAGTTATTATATGTGAAACACAATAGCAGCTAGAAAAGGTAAGAATTAAACAAACATTAGTTATTATTATCACATCTGAAATGACTGTGAAGATATTAGTGCAGTATACAAAAACCTCAGAAAGTAATAACAGAAATTCATAAGAGAGTATGACTAGGATGACATTAATCATCCTAACTTAAAATTTAAAGGACATTAATGAAACAGCAGGGAGAGAGGACAAGGGGAGGGATGTGGAAGATGAAGGAAACCAGAGGGGAAGGGAAAGGATTGCAGTGAGGGGAAGTGGAAGGAAGAAGAAAGAAGAAGAGGCAAGATGAGAGTATAGAAGAAAAATGTACGGCAAGTGAAGATGCATGGAGTGGAAGTAAGGACCAAGTGACATCCTCAGACAGAAGCTGCTCATTGTCTTTTCAGCAGGCATCACTGTACCTGGGGTGGGGGAGGGGGGACAATAGCGTTCAAAACAAACTATTTCCTACAGAACATAATATGGCTTACTCATGAATTCATCAGTTGTGTCCAGGCAATATTAAGAGTATAGAAGCTGGCCTTAACTTCAGAGCACTGCTATTTTCACAACAAAAAATGTCTCCCAGGAAATGGAGCAGAGAAAGACACTGAGATAGCTCATCCATCCTGTAGCTTTCTTGTAAAAGGAAAGGCTGAGAGGGACTCCGAGAAACCAGCACATGAGACCACCTGAGAAGGAAATTCCATGCTGTCGGGTCATGAGAGGAGCATAATAAAGATGAGTAGACACAGATCCACTAGGTTTTGAGGAGCAGTGGGATTTTTGTTGACCACTGTAGAGGCTGGCTAAGGCTTACTGCCACAGTCTCAGCCAGAGCCAGGTTCCTTTGGCCGACCCAAGAGCTTTACTGCAACACAACCACAGCTCACTGCAGCCTCTGCTCAGGGTATAAACTCCTCAGTCCCACTGTCAGGCAAACGGGGCTCAACTACATCTTTACTTTTGTTTTCCTCTCTTCTCTCCCTGCAACAGGTTCAGCCCCATCAGTTTTATTTTATTTTCTCTTTCCTCTCATATATATCTCATACAGTCTCCAGGCCACTCTCCTTAGTATAGTGCAATTAGGCTGCCCTCCACCAGCTGAGGCAGTTCCCACTTTCTGAAGGGTAGCAGGTGACTGGGAAATTCCATGGACCTTCTGCCCCAAGGGAACTCACATCTACCCTCCAAGACCTTTTAAATGACTGGCAGAAATTCTTCCTGCCTTCCCGCTCTCTGTGGCATAAAATGAGACTGAAGAAATCCTGCCCACCTTCCACCACAGGGGAACTCATGCCTACCCTCCAAGTCCCTTTAAGCAGCTGTGTAGGAATTCCCACATGCATTGTAGGGAGCTACATTTGGCAGGGGGAACCTTTGCCCACCTTCCACAGCACTCCATGTGACTAAAACATACCAATCTCTTCTCTATTGTCCCATGTGTTTGAGAGAACTTTTTCCCAGCTCCCATAATGCCTCATACAGCCAAAGGCAGCTCTGCCAACACTCTCCATGCTGCTCCAGGAACCTCTGCCCAAACTAGGAGGCAATCTAGCCAATTAAGGAAAGTACTCCTACCATCCCCGATGCCCTGCACCATAGCAGACACACCCCCTTGCCCTCTGTGACACTCCTGTTGCATCAGTCACACACACACACACACACACACACACACACACCTTCAGAGTTGTCCCCAAGCTGCCATGGGCCACATCACAACAGCTTCTAGTGAGATCATCCAATACAATGCCATGCTTGCAGGTGCACAAGCATACTCTGAGAGTACCATGCCACTTGCCCTCCAAAAAACAGAATACTGATTGTCTAGGGAAAAGAGTGAAACCACAGGAAGATAAAGCAGTAGCCTGCCGCCCAGCGCAATTAGCTTAGGCAGTACAAAGAAGCATTCTTAAAAATCTCTCAAAGAGAGAGTCCAGTGCTCTTTAAATCTCTGAAAAAAGGGATAATGGCCTTCACTAAAATAACACAAAGTAAACAGCAATCAGCCCCTACAACCTCAATGAATAAACAGAAGGAAAAAAGGCAGTTATTAAGTCCTGAACTTAACAACATACATAGAAGAGCAGACATTGATCTGCCATAGAAAGAAATCTTTACAATACTACATGGAGTCATAAAATATATAAGGGAAGCAATTCAGAAAAATGATGAAATAATAGAGGATATGAAGGCCATGCACCAAAGGGAAATACAAAAGCCAGTAGCAAATTCACAGACTTCATCAACAAACTTCAGGAGGCAGAAAATTGCATCAGTAACCTAGAGGATAACTAGGCACCCTTCAACAAATGGGAAAGGGAGTCAAATAAAATAATCAGAGATGCTGAAGAAAATGTGAGAGCCACGTCTGATGCTACAAAGAGGAAAAACATTAGAATAATTAGACTATCTGAATAAGACACACCAAATAAGTCAATGGTAAAAATAGCGAGGAAATTCTTAGAAGAAAACTTGCCAACTTAGTGAATGAAAACCAGGCAACCATACAGGAGGCTGAAATATCACCAGCTAGGCTCAATCCCACAAAGCAGTCACTAAGGCACATAATAAACTATTCAACTATGGAGAAAAGGAGAAAATCATGAGAGAAGCTACGGAAAAACAACCAGTAATCTATAAAGGTGCCCAAATAAGAATATACTAAGACCTGTCAGCAGATACTATGAAGAAGAGGAGAGAGTAGGGTAACATAGTGCAAAAATTTGAAGGAAAATACTGAAATAAGAATATTCTATCCAGTCAAATGATTTATCAAAATAGATGGAGAAGAGTCTCCCCAGGCATGGAGAACTCAAAGAATACATTAAACGAAACCCAGACCTAAAAGATATCCTTGCTGACCCACTATGGATAGAAAAACAGCACTCTCTGAGCTCAAATAAGAGACCATCACATAGAACAGCCACATCCAGAGGACAACAAAGAGAAAACAGCCCCCTAGAGCACATTGGCTCAAGAGTGGAAAGAAGGCAAGAATGAATCACGCACAGATACAAAAGGGAGACAGGAAATCACCTAACACAAAAGGTTGAAGATGACATCACAGAATTCATAGATGGATGTAACAATCCCGAGTATCAATGGGCTCAACCCAGGCATTAAAAATCAGACTAAGTTAGAGAATGCAACCCATTGATCTGTGGCCTACAGAAGAAAAATCTCAAGATTACAGTAAAAAATGGGATGAGAATCAGACTGGAGACAAATATATCAAGCAGATGACAATTAAAATAAACAGGGGTTGCAATCCTAATCTTGGACAAAATTGGTCTCAAGGTGCAAGCCATAACAAGAGATAAGTAGGGGCACTATAGAACGCTCAAGGAACCAGTGAGCATAATAAATATATAAGTGCTCAACGAGAGACCCACACAATTCTTCACTCAAATGCTCTAAAAGATGAAAAAAGAAATCACAGTCCCCACAATTATATTAGGTGATTTTAATACACCACTGTCAGAGAAAGATAGATCACAGTGAAAGAATCTTAACAAAGAGGCTACAGATTTAACACTATGATTTGATGACTTCACCTGATAGATATCTACAGAGCTCTCTACCCAAATGCAAAAAAATTCACACTCTTTTCAAGCCCACATGGCACATACTCGAAGACAGACCACATGCTGGGACACAAGTCAAAACTGTGAATTCAGGAATATAGAGATTATACTAACGTCTCTCTCTAATCACTATGCCATAAGGCTGGGACTCAACAACACAGGGATGATAAAGAAAACAAGGGCAAATAATTGAAGGGTGTGTCAGTCTGGATAGGCTAGAGGAACAAATTTCATAGACACACATATAGATATAAGGAAAGGGTTTATATACAAAAGGAATGTGACACTAAGAAGGCATCCCAATCCAGTCCAGTACAAAGTCATACGGCCAATATTAACCCATATACCCGATATCAGTCTACAAAGTCTCCTTTGGACTCATGAATTCACAGGTCAGTGGGTACAGAATCCCGGTGCTGGCAGGGGTCTCCCAATGAACCGTCGCTTCCAGGACTCAGGGTTCATCCACAGCAGAAGCAACTCAATGCTGGAAGAGGTCTACATCTGGCCACACCAGCTTCAGAGTTCTGTGTCCATCAGGGCAAAGCTGTGTGATCTCTCCGCCGGCTCCTCCAGCTTCTTGGATGTGGCCAGCTTGTCTTGTCCATGATTAATTGCCTCTGAGATTAACTCATCTTCATGAGGGAAATATCGTGAGATTTCCCAGAAGTCTCAGGAGAAAGCCATGCCCACATAGAGGCCTTATTGGCTACTCAATGGCTATCTCCAGATTAACAGGTTAGAGTCCACCCTTACATTTCAATCATAAAATTAACATAAGCACATGACTGCCACAAAGGATGAATAATTCTCTATTGCAAAAGGAGTGGGTATTGGCACAGATCAGAGATGAAATAGGGAAGTTTCCAGAAACCAATGAAATGGAGAATACAACATACTAAGACCTTTGGGGCACAGAAAAGGCAGTTATCAGTGGAAGTTTGATAACAACACAGGCATAAAAGAAAAAGGAAGAGAGAATTATGACTGATACACTGACACAATATTTACAGTAATTAGAGTCAAAAGAACCATCCTTCTAATAGCAAAAGAAAAGAAATAATAAAAATCATGGCTGAGATTCATGAGAGAGAAAACAAGAAAATTATGGAAAGATTAATTCAGGTAAAAGTCAGTTCTTTAAAAGAATTGAAGAATTGATACATCACTGGCAAACCTGACTGAAGAAATAGAGGAATAAATTTCAATAGCAAGGATAAGGGATGAAATGGGAAAATAAAATGGACCCAAATGAAATCAAAGGGATAATTACACAGTCCTATGAAGCCCTATACTCCAATGAATTCAACAGCTTGTAAGACATGGACATATACTTGAAAAAGCACTCCCTCCCTAGACTATGCCCGATGGATATCAAGAATCTCAACAGACTTATAGAAATAGAGGAAATATACAAGGTTATCAAGGGATTACTAACCGAAAAAAAAAATAAAGCCCTGGACTGGAAGGCAACATAGGAGAATTCTACCAAGCAATCAGGAAAGAAATGACACCAATTCTACACAAATACTTCCAAAATATAGAACAATATGGCAAACTCTCGAACCCTTTCTATGAAGCTCGTATAACTCTGATAACTAAACTGAGCAAGGATCCCACAAAAAGTCAAGAACTACAGATCAATATCGCTAGTGAGCATCAATGCAAAAATCCTTAACAAAACACTGGCCAACAGAATGCAAAAGTATATAAAACAAATAATTCACCACGACTCAATGAGATTCATACCAGGGATGCAGGGATGGTTCAACATGCAAAAGATCATTAGTATCATTCAACATATTGACATGAACAATTATAAGAACCACATGATAATGTTGGCAGACGTGGGAAAAGGATTCAACAACATCCAACAACAATTCCTGTTTAAGACACTGAAGAAGATAAGAATGGAAGGAAAATTTCTCAATATAATATCTGCTATATATGAAAAACCAACAGCGAACATGATAGCAAATGGAGAAAAGACGAAAACAATATCACTGAAAAAGGGGACCGGACAGGGATGTCCCTTGTTCCCACTCTTATTAACATCTTAATGGAGGTCCAGGTAACAGCATAAGGTGAAGCATAGTCATCAAAGGAATGAAGAGGTGAAACTGTAGTGATTTACAGATGATATGATTTTTTATATGGAAAATCTGAAAAGTCCCACAAGGTGTGCTGTAAGCAATAGAGCAGTATGGGAGAGTGACAGGATACGAAATCAACACTATTACACTATTGTGTACATTGGATAAGACCACAGAAGAGAGAATCAAAAAGGAAGTATTCTTCACAATACCCAAGCACAAATTGAAATATGATATTTGTATGAAGGAAATTACAGAACACTATTACAAGAAACCAAGAGTGAATTTAACAAATGGAAGAAGATCTCGTGCTCGTGGATCAATATAGTAAAAATGTCAGCGCTTCCCAAGGCCCTATTTATAATTAATGTTATCTCAATAAAATAACATTGTCTTTCTTCAAAGAACTAGAAAAACTAATTACCAACTTCATAATAAGTTAAAAGGCCAGACTTAGCAGAAAACTACTCAAGAAGAAAGACAGAGTGGAAAGACTTGCTTTACCTGACTTTAACACATTTTATACAGCCACAGGTATCAAAACAGTGTGATATTGGTATAATTCCAGATATTCAGACTAATGGAAAGAATTGAAAACCCAGAAATAAAATCATTAGCATATAGACAACTGGTCTTTTATAAGGGCCCCAAAAATATCAAATGGGAAGCAGATGCACTCTTCAGCAAGTGGGACTGAAAGAAATGGATACCTACCCTCTGAAAAGTGAAGCAAAACTCTTATTTCACTCATGTACAAGCATAAACTCAAGGTGGGTCACAGACCTTTAGATCAAACCCCATACTATTAGGGACAATGATGAGGAAATTGGGAGAAACCTGAAAACTATGGCACAAGAATATACAAGGATATTGGAAATAGAAAAGGACACAAATACAGATGAGTTACAAATTGACAAGTGGGATATACCGAAGAGAAAAAGATTTCACCCAGAGAGGGATAAGAGAGCCCACAGACTGAGAAAACATCTTTAGTAATGATATATCAGACAAAGAAAGGTCTTGTTACTAAAATCTACAATACTCTGCTCGCTTCTAAAAAGAAAAAAAAAACAAAAACGAATTGCCCACTGAGATGGCCAAAGGCTCACCGAAGTTTCACAAAGGCAGAAATCCGAATGCCTAATAAACATGAGACAATGTTCCACATCATTAGCCATAAGAGAAATTCAAATTACAGGAACTATGCAATACCACCTAAAACCCTCAAAGGTAACCAAATTTTAAAAAATCAGGAAGTAACAAGTGTTGACAGGGCTGTGGTGAGGTAGGAACTCCCTTCCATGGCTGTTGGATCTGTAGTTATGTACAGTCGTTATAGAAATCAATTTGTCAATATCTAAAACAGATGGAACTTGAGCTACTGTATGACCCAGCAATCTCCCTACAAGACATATACTCAGAAGAGGTAAGAAACAAACCATGTCAGACATCTGTACTCTAATGTTCATCTCGGCACAGTTCACTGTGCAAGGCACTGGAAACAAGTCAAATTCCCATCAATGCATGAATGGATTTAAGAAGGGGGCACTTAATAGAGATCTAATTATGGGCATATACATATGTAAATATATCTATATAAGATGGTGGCGAAATAGACCTACGTGAATATATTTATAGGTTTGATAAATATTGGGCCTTTACTCAAATATTCCCTCAATGCAAAAATACTTTCTTCTATTAAACTGAAATTCCATGATGCTAACCTTCTGGACATGATTGCTGAAGAGAAAGGGTGCAAAAGCAAATATGGAAAAGGAAACTAATGGCACCCAGTATAGAAAGAAAAAGCATCTGGGGTCTTAAAGACTTGAAAATAAACAAGCTGCCATATAACTGAGAAGCAACAAAGCCCACATGGAAGCAGCACACCAGCATGTGTGATTACAGGGTATTGATAGGATCAAGTTTCAGGAATCGAAGAACACAAGATCTTATGGTAAATGAGGGGGTGTGCGGAGTAGAAACCCAAAGCCTATTTGTAGGCAACTAGGAATCCCCTTAAGGAAACATCTTGGGGAGGAGACGAACAGTCAGGGTGCAGTACAGGACCAATGAAACATATAACTTTCCTCTAGTTCAGGGGTGCTCAATCCGTCCATTGTGATCTACTAGTTGATCAACTAGTGTGGGCAAATCGAATGGCATCAATCCAGGTGCAATCTTAGTTGTCAAACGCATGTGCAAACAACTGTGCTAAGTGCAGCAAAACTGACAAGCTACCGAACACTAATACAAGAAACTAAGAATGACTTCAATAAATGGAAAGGTATCCCATGCTGTGGATTGGAAGGCTCAATATAGTAAAGATGACAGTTCTACCCAAGGCACTACATAAGTTTAATGAAAGACCGATACAATTATCTTCATCCTTCTTCAAGGAAATGGAAAGAATGATTACTAACCTTATATGGAGTGGGAAGAAGTCCAGAATTAGCAGAATACTCCTCAAGAAGAAAGACATCGTGGGAGGGCTTGCTTTACCTGATTTTAACACATATTATACAGCCACAGTGGTCAAAACAGCATGGTATTGGCATAATGATAGATACTCAGACCAATGGAAAAAAACTGAAAGTCCAGAATTAAAAACATCAGCCTACAGGCAACTAATTTTTGATAAGGGTCCAAAAAATATCAAATGGGAAACGGGTGTCCTTTTCAACAAGTGGTGTTGGAAAAAAAATGAATATCTATCTGTAGAAAAATGAAGCAAGGCCCTTCCTTACCTTACTCCATGCACTAGAATAAACTTGAGGTGGATCACAGATATCAAAGTAAAACCCCAAACTATTAGGGCCATCAATCAGGGAATGGGAACCAACCTGAGAACACTGGCACAGAGATTACATGGGCTATCAGAAATAGTGAAGAACACAAACCCAGAGGAAACATAAATAGAAAAGTGGGATATACTGAAAATAAAACACCTAGGTACAGCAAAAGAATTCACCAAGTGAGTAGTAAGAGAACAGAGTGGGAAAACATCTTTAGCAATGACAAATTGGATAAAGATTTTATAACCAATATCTATAATACCCTGATCGCTTCCAAAAATTGCAAAACTAATTGCCCACTGAGGAGGTAGGCAAAGGAACTGAACAGAAGTTTCACAGAAATCAGAATGACCAATAAATATATGAGAAAATGTTCCCGATCATTAGCCATAAGGGAAATGCAAATCAAAACAAGGAAGTACCACCTAACACCCTCACGGATAGCCCAATTCAAAAAATTAAAAAGCAATTGTTGAAGAGGCTGTGGGAGAGATGGGGACTCTTATCCACTGCTGGTAAACCTGTAGGTATGTACATCCACTATGGAAATCAATTTAGAGATATCTAAAACAGATGGAAATTGAACTACCATATGAACTAACAATTCCCCTACTGGGCATATACCCAGAAGAGGCAAGTAAGAATCCATGATCAGGAGTCTGTGCCCTGATGTTCATCGCGGCAGTTTATAATCGCAAGGAGTTGGAAGCAGTCCAAATTTCCATGAACTGATGACTGGATTAAGAAGCTGTGGTACATACATACAATGGAGTACTATGCATCGCTGAAAAGTGGTGAACACGTGAAGCACATCTCCACATGGGAAGAACTGGAGAAAATTATGCTAAGCGAAGTTAGCCAAGTGCAAAAGGACATGTGCAATATGAGTCTGCTAAGGTAAGCTTAATAATAAGAACTGGGGTGGAAGGGGCATTTATAGAGGCTAAATACAGGCATATACATAGGTGCATATATTCATATGATGATGGGGAAATAGATCAATATGCATAAACTTATAGGCTTAGAATTAGGAAAGCAGATGGGCATTGGACCTCCATCAGGTACTTCCTCAGTGTAAGAACATTTTGTTCTGTTAAATTGGCATTCCATGATGCTCAGCTAACCTGACACTATCACAGAAAACAAATGTGTGCATAAGCAAATGTGATGAAGAAAGCTGATGGTGGCCGGCTAACAAAAGACATGCATCTGGGGTCTTAAAGACCTGAAGATAAATAAGTGGCCATCTAGCTAAGAAGCAAGCCCACATGGAAGAAGCACAGCAGCCTGTGTGACCACGAGGTGTCAAAGGGATCCAGTATCAAGCATCAAAGACCTAAAAATTATATCATTATAAATGAGGGGGAGTTCAGATTGGAGACCTAAAACCCATCAATAAGTGAAATGTCATTCTCTTCTAGAGGGGTTGTAGTGAGGAGATGAGCCAATCTAGGTACAGTGTAGTAGCAATGAAATGTGCAACTTTCCTCTGGTTCTCGAATGCTTCCTCCCACGGACTATCATTATCCCAATTCTGCCAGACAGATTCGGCTAGACCAGGGGATGTGCATTGGAGTCGGAAATGTGGGAATCTAGGACAGATAATCCCTTGAGACTAGTAAGGAGTGGTGACACTGGTAGGGTTGAGGGATGGTGGAGTAGAAAGGGGAACACATTTCTGGGATCTACATGTGACCTCCTCTCTGGGGTGCGGACAATGGGGTGGGGTGGGGTGATTGAACTGACACATTGGACAGTGTATGATATGAAGAGGTAATAACAATTTGTAAATTATTGGAAGTACATGGGGGAGGAGAGGGAAAGGGAAATATGGGAAGTTGGAATTTTAAGAAATAGAGAACTAAAGGAAAGAGGGAAAAAGGAGCTTATGCTGGAGGAGTTCAAGTAGAAAATGTTTGTAGATGAATGTGGCAACATGTGTACAAGTATGCTTAATACAAACCATGAATTGAATGTTGTAAGAGCCCCCAATAAAATCTATATTTTTTTAAAAAACTAAGATGCTAAGTTATCTCCAATTTTTAAACACCTTTTTTCCCTTAAATGTAAGAAAGGGTATTAAAATGAGTTGGAGAGTTGGACAAAGTAAGAAGACAAAAGGTATCACTTTCATATGGATTGGGAGATTTTGACACTACAAGACATCGCTCAGCTGAAACCCAGAGTACATGAACAGTTCTGGAACTTACTCACAGAGGGAAAGTGCCCAAACACAAGAAAATGTGCTACTTCCTTGACTGCAGGATCCGGCTCTACTTTCTGAGGTGAGTCAGTCTTTTTTCACATAAAGATCATGAAGTCCAAGTACCGTTCCACCATGACTGATGAGCATTTAGAAGTGTGCCTGAGGCTGGCTGTCAGCAGCTACTGGTCTGGTCTATGCATCCCTTGCTCAGTCCTTTCAGAGTAACTCATCAGAGTAAGCTCAGGTAATGACAATAAATGTACATAATTAATTGTGTTGTGTTGTGCTGTGCAATATGTACTCATGTGGGCAAGGTACATAAACATACATTGCACATATGAAGAATTTTCAGTGAATTTATGAATAAATGTAAAATATAAATAAAATAAATTTATGTTTTGCATTTTTGTAGTTTGTAGATCATTTTGACTTGATTGGTTTTTTAATCATTTTATTAAGGGCTCTTACAGATTTTATCACAATCCATTCATACATCCATTATGTCAGGCACATTTGTACATTTGCCATCATCATTTTCTTTTTGGCTTGCTTCTTGTTGTTCTTTTTTCCAATGATTTTATTGGGGGCTCTTACATATCTTATAACATTCAATGCATCATTTGTATATCAAGTATATTTGTACACATGTTGCCATATTCATTTCCAAATATTTTCTACTTGAGCCCTTGGTATAAGCTCTTCTTTCTCCCTCCCTTTTTTTATGAACCAATTTATGGGGAACTCATACAAATCCCCTCACGATACATACATACATCAACTGTATGCAGGCCACATTTGCACAATGGTTGCCATCATCACTCTCAAAACATCCTCCCTCCACTTAGACCCCCAGTACCAGCTCCCTGTATTCTACCCCCACCCCACACCCATGAATCCTTAATAATTTACAAATTGTTATTGCTTTTACATATCGTACACTGTCCAATGTGCCCCTTCACTCACTTCTCTGTTCTCTGTTCCCCAGAAAGGAAGTTATATGTAGATCCCTGAAATTGGTTCCCCCTTTTATTCCAACTTCCCTCCACCCTCCCAGTATCAGCACTCCACCACTAGTCCTTAAGGAACATCTATCCTAAATTCCCCTGTTTCTGACTCCAATGTACATCCCCTGGTCTAGCTGGATTTTTCTGGTAGAATTGGGATCATGATAGTGAGTGGGAGGAAGCATTTGAGAGCAAGAGGAAAGTTGCGTATTTCATTGTTACTACACTGTACCTTAACTGACTCATCTCCTCATGCAACCCTCTGTAAGAGAATGTCACTTCACCTATTGATGAGCTTTTGGTCCCTAATCTGTACTTCCCCTGATCCACAATAATATGATGTTTTGTTCTTTGATGCCTGACACCAGATTTCTTCAATACCTTGTGGTCACACAAGCTGGTGTGCTTTTTCATGTGAGCTTTGTTGCTTCTGAGTTGGATGCCAGTTTGTTTACTCAAGCTGTTAAGATCCCAGAAGCTATATCTATTAATAGCCAGGCACCATCAACTTTCTTCACCACATTTGTTTATGCATACATTTGTTGTCAGCAATCACTTCAGGAAAGTGAGTGCAACACTATGATTTTTATTTCTTGAAGCCTGATAATTGATCCCTTTGACACCCCATGATCCCACAAGCTGGTGTGCTTCCTCCATATAAGCTTTGTTGCTTCTGAGCTAGATGGCTGCTTGTTTACTGTCAAGCTTTTAAGACCCCAGACGCTACATCTTTTGATAGCTGGACACCATTAGCTTTCTTCACCACCTTTGCTTATGCACCCATTTGTCTTCAGTGATTGTGTCGGGAAGGTGAGCATCATGGAATGCCTATTTAATAGAACAAAATATTCTTGCACTGAGGAAGTACTTGAGTGGAGGTCCAATGTCCATCTGCTGTCCTACTACTAAGCCTATCAATGCTCATTGATCTATTTCCCCATTGTCACATATAAACATATACACCTATGAACTTACCTGTATTTAAACCTCTATAAATGCCCTTTAACACCACCTCCCCACCCCAGTTCTTTCCTCTATTTCCTTTTATTTTCCTCTTGTCCTTGTGTTTCCCACTCTTATTTGTACCTTTGTACATGCTCTGATCTGGCCAAATTTGTAAGGTAGAATTGGAGTCATGATAGTGGAGGTGTGTGGGTAAGAATCATTAAAGAACAAGAGGAAAGCAGTTCCTCTCTTCTTTGTGACCCTTCTTGTCCCACTATCAGCCTCCATTTGGGTTTCAGCATCATCTCTCTGTTACATTACACTTTATCAACCCCTATTGGACTTCTCTCATCCACCTTGTCACTGATTTTCAATCAGTTATTATTCCCTTATCCCTGGGCTGGTCAACACTACCTCCTTTCCCCCTCCTCCCCTTTTCCCATGTCCCCCTCCCTGGGACCATCAGTCTCATTGTTTTTGCCTCCAGACTGTTCATCCAGCCTATCTTATCTAGATAGGCCTGCAGAGGCTACAATATGTACAAAAATGCATCCTAAAGTGAAGCAACCCCAAAATATAAAACAATGATAACAAGGAAAAAACCCCTAATGTCCTAGATATATGTAAAAAATAAAAATAATAGCAATATGAAAACCTGTAAATAGCTCAAGGTCTGTTCATTGACCTCCAGGAGTATCCCCTGATTGAGTTGGATGGGGTGTCACACCCTTGCCCCAAAGTTTATCCTTGGCACTCCATCTGGAACTCCATGCTCTGTTGCACATTCTTAGTGTTTTGCTATAATGTGGTTGGGTCAGACAGGGTATAATCTTGACCCTCTTGATTCATTTTTACCCCAAAAGGCCTTAGATCAGTAGTCATATTTCATAGTAGGGCCGGCCATGTGATCCTCTTTGTGCATCTGCTGTTCTGAGTGGAAATATCGTCCCAAAGGCTCGGTGAGCCAGAATGCACTACACTCTCTCTTCCTCCGTCTTCATTTGTTCTCAGGTGTTCTGACTGGGCATATCTCACTCGCCCAGCTGTAGCTTCAGTGCTGATCCCTAAGGCAAACTCCCCTTGTGGAGAAGTAGCTTCCCCTGTAGTTGGGATTGGGGTTGTATGCTCAGACCCTTCCATTGGTTCTCTGCTCCATGTTGTCATGCTGCATTCACATCCTGGAACACCGCATTTAAGTTTGGTCCCTCTTTCCCTGTGAAGATATAAACAGTACACTCCCCTTTGGTGGATGAGTACCCCATTCCCTCTCTATACATTGACATTTGCCCCACCCCTCACCTCCGGCCCCCCACTCCAGTTGGCTACTATATGTAGCCCTGGATTTGTCTGACCCTTGCTCTACTACTTGGACCTCTACCCAGGCATTTTTGTACACAGTAATATTTTTCCCCGATACCTCATTTACATTTTTTAAAATTAAGCTTACCACAATGGACTCATGTTGTACCTGTCCTTTTGTATGTGGCTTAATTTCCTCCAGTTCTTCCCATGTGGTGATATGCTTCATGCATTCACCACTGCTTTTCAGCGATGCATAGTACTCCATTGTATGTAAGTACCACAGCTTTTAAATCCATTCATTAGTTGATGGAAATTTGGGCTGTTTCCAACTCCTTGCAGTTGTGAACCATTCTGTGATGAACATTGGAGCACAGATGTCTGGTCGTGGATTGTTGCTTGCCTCTTCTGGGTGTATGCCCAGTAAGGGGATTGCAGGGTCAGATGGTAGCTCAATTTCCACCTGTTTTAGATATCTCCAAATCGATTTCCATAATGACTGTACATACCTACAGGTCCATCAGGAGTGGATAGGGATTCCTATCTCCCCACAGTTTCTTCCACACTTATTGCTTTCTGATTTTTTGAATTGGCCTATCCTTGAAGGTGTTAGGTGTTATTTCCTTGTTTTATTTGCATTTCTTTATGGCTAATGATCAAGAACATTTTCTCATATGTTTATTGGCATTCTGATTTCTGTCTCTGGAAACTTCTGCTCAGGTTCTTCGTCCACCTCCTCAGTGGGCAGTTAGTTTTGCTCTTTTTGGAAGCTATCAGAGTATTGTAGGTTTTAGTAATAAGACCTTTATCTGATTTGTCATTGCTAAAGATGTTCTCCCAGTCTGTGGGCTCTCTTATTACTCTCTTAGTGAATTCTTTTGATATACACAGGTGTTTTATCTTCAGTACATCCCACTTGTGTATTTGTGCCTCCTCTGTGTTAATGTCCTTTCCTGTTTCTGATTGTCTATGTAATCCCTGTGTCAAAGTTCTCAGTTTGGTCCCAATTCCCTTCTTGATGTGTCTAATAGTTTGCGGTTCTACTTTGAGGTCTGTGACCCACCTTGAGTTTTATTTTGTGCATGCAGTGAGGTAAGAGTCTTGCTTCATTTTCCTACAGTAGATATCCATTTTTTCCAACACCACTTGTTGAAAAGGGCATCTGCTTCCCATTTGATATTTTTGTGCCCTTATCAAAGATCAGTTTGACTTGATCATTTTATAAGTAGCTCGCGTGCTGAAAAATTGTGAGCAACCCTGCTATAGTTCTTTAATGTTTCCTTCAACATGGTATCATGACCCCAATTCTACCTTATACATCAGACTCAACCAGAGCATGTACAGTGGTACGGATAAGAGCTGCAAACACAGGGAGCCCAGACAGATAGACCCCCTGAGGACCAATACTTAGAGCAGAGATACCAGGAGGGGGAGGGGAAGATGGGAGTCAGGGGAACTGATTCCAATGCTCTACATATAACCTCCTTCCTGAGGGACACACAACAGAAAAGTTGGGGAAGGGAGATAGTGTAAGACATGGAAAATATAATAATTTATAAGTTGTCAAAGGTTCGTGGGGGGTGGATCTGAGGACTCCAGGGCTCAAATGGAAAGAGAATGCTTGGAGAATGATGATGGCAACAAATGTACAAATGTGCTTGACACAATGTATGTATGTATGGATTGTGATAAGGGTTGTAAGAACCCCCAATAAAATGCTTTAAAAAAAAAAGAAAATTTCATTCTCAGACTGGGTCATTCTAAAATGCTGTTGCCCCTAACTAAAAAATTTGAAGCCCTCTCCCTCCAAAAAACCCCATGTGGTGCATGCATACAATGAAGTACTAAGTATTCCTATAAAGCATTGATGAATGCAGGAAGCACATTGCCTTGCTGCATGGAAAAATTGGAGGAAATTACGGTAAGTGAAGTAAGCCAAGCACAAAAGGACAAATGCAATGTGAGTACACTGACATGAGAACTTAATGCAAAAGGGGAATAAGGGAAAAGTAACTATATACATATATTCCTGGGGTTAGGTCCAATACCATGACATGAGTCTCATCCAATCAAGGGCTGCAAAGGAGGGGGAAAGAAAGAAGAAGGAGGGGGAGGGGGAGGAGAAGGAGAAGAAGAAATATGGGTAACAAGGGGATAGAGATTAACCCACCCAAGGGAAGGGTGTCGTTTATATTTCCACAGGAGAGGAGAGAGAACCAGACTTCAGCCTGGTGTTTTAAGATGTGAATGCGACATACCAGCACAAAGCATGAAACCAATCCCAAGTCTGTGGACACCTCACCCTCTCCCCCAGAAAATACACTTCAGAAGACAGCACCTAAGACACAGTTCAGGGAAAGGTCTGCATCTGATCAGAGTACACAGAAACAAATGAAGAGGAAGGAGAGACAATGGAGCAGCTCCTGGACAATATTCCTGCTCAGAGCAGACAGTGCATGGAGGACCATAGGGCCAGCCCCATCAAGAGGCACCAGGTCCCTCACGGACCCATAGTGCTGTGAGGAAGAACACTGGAGGTACAGTGTGGGAATTGTGCCCAATCTGACCCCACCACACCAGGGGAAAGCACTAAGGGCATGCAGCAGAGCACCAAGGGGGCAAACGTAGACTTTGGAGTCCCAGGGAATATCAGAAGTAGACTTTGGTTCTGAGACATGGCACCCCATCAATGGAAAATACTCCTAAAGGTCAACAAACATAACTTGAACTATTTATAGGGTTTTCTTTCTTTTTATTGTCATCATTTTTGTTTTGTTTTTGTTGTCCCGTTTTTTGGTTTTCCTTTGTTGTTGGGTTTTGCTCTGTCTTGCTTTTGTGTTATTATTGTCTCTGCATTTCTAGCTAGATGAGATAGGCAGGATGAAGAATTCTGAGGAGAAAACAATGGACTGACAGTTCTGAGGGTGGGACATGGAAATGGGGGTGGCAGAGGAAAGGAGGTGGGTATAAACAAATTCAGGGGAACGGGCATAAGTGATCTAAAATAGTGATCTAAAATAAAATGGTGAGGAGGGTAGAGGATGGTGGGTAGGGCTTGATCAAGGCCAATGTACCTGAAAGAAATTAGTGAAACCTGAATGAAGGCCAACATGATAGTGAACAAGAGAAAAATAAGAGGAAATAGAGGAAATAACTAGCAGGAAAATGGGTATTTATTGAGGTCTAAATACAGGCACATACATATGTAAATATATTTATATAAAGTGATAGTGAAATAGATCTATATACATATATGTATACATTTAGAATTAAGTTGGCAGATGGCTATTGGACCTCTAGTCAAGTACTCCATCAACGCAAGAACACTGTGTTCTAATAACCTCGCATCCATGGTGCTCAGCTTCCTGACATGATCACTGAAGACAAATGTGTGCATAAGCAAATGTGGTGAAGAAGACTGATGATTTCCCATTATCAAAGGATATGATATCTAGAGTTGTAAAGGCTTGAAGACAAACAGCCAGTCATCTAGCTGAGAAGCAACAAAACTCACATGTAAGAAGCACACCAGCCTGTGTGATCATGGGTGTCAATGGGATAAGATCTAAGGCATCAAAGGTCCATCAAAAAAGCATAGCAATGTGAATGAGGGAGAGTACAGAGTGAAGACCCAAAACCTATCCATAGAAAATTGGGCCTTCCCTTACAGAAGGGTCACAAAGAAGAGAGGAACCACATTGAAACATACAACTTTCCTCTTGTTCTTTAATGATTCCTACCCACACATCTCCACTATCATGACTCCAATTCTACCTTACAAATTTGGTCAGATCAGAGCATGTATAAAGGTACAAATAAGAGTGGGAAACACAAGGACTTCAGGACAGATAAACTCCTCAGGACCAATAATGAGAGTAGCAATATCAGGAAGCTAGGGGGAAGGTGGAAGGAGAAAGGGGTAAGTGATCACAATGATCTACATATAACCCCTTCCCAGGGGGATGGACAGCAGAAAAGTGGGTGAAGGGAGACATTGATCAGTGTAAGACTTGAAAATATAATAATAATTGATATATTATCAAGGATTCATGAGGGAAGGAGGGTGAGGAGCGAAGGATAAAAGTAAGGACCCAATACTAAGGACTCAAGTTAAAAATGATGATGACAATAAACATACAAATGTGCTTGACATATGGATGTTTGTATGGATTGTGATAAGAACTGCAGAAACGTCAATCAAATGATTAAATATAAATAAATTTTAAAAGAAAGGGGAAAAAAGAAGCTGAGATGGCTAAGATCTAGTGGGAATTCAAGGCAAGGGAGCTTTTCCCACTTATGAAATTGTCCCATTTGTGCTTCCCACCATAGTAGCACCTAAGGTCTTATATTTGAATAGAGAATGAAACATCAGTTGTGAACCTTACATGTTGAGTTTAGCTGCCTCATTTCCTGATTCATGGTACACACTATATAAGGAAAAAGGAAATCCACCCCCAGGGTTGAACACCTTAACTATTCAGTACCCTTGCCCTCCTTGTCTTCCTCAGAATCTCCTGACTAACATCCGGCCCAAGAACTCCCATGCAGCTCCATCTCTCTCAGTGTCCTCCACCTCAGTGTCAAGACTCAGTAGATGTCTTTCCCAGTATACATTTTTGCATTAAAACATATACAGTGGTGTATATAAAGTAGTATTCTTGGAGACATGTTCTCCATTTCTAACCAGTCATTTCCTACTCATAGTAACTCTGTGTACGAGAAAGAAAAAACTCTCTGATCGTGCACCTTGCTCACAATTGTGTTGTTTTCAACCCATTGTTACAACTCCTGTGTTGAACCACCTTCTAAAGTCTTCTTCTTTCACCCTGACCCTGTACTTTACCACGCATTTTGTCCTTCCGGTAATTATCACTCTATATAACATGTCCAAAGTACTTTTTGAAGTCCCCTTCTAATTATAACATAATCAAATAGACATTGTGCTTCTTGTACACAAGGAAATTATTGCATTATAGCATACTAAAAGGAGAAGAATATAAACTTACTGAACTGGAAGTAATTTAATACAATTTTTCCAAAATGAAGTGTAAAGAGAAACACGGAGTATCAAAGGCTTGCGGAAAAATATAAACTGGTCTAGGCCAAATATAATTGAAGCTTTACAAATATAGGAGAGGGAAAGAAAAAGCCTGTCCATATGATAGAGGTCAGAACATACTTTAGCAGGTGGGTGGTACCTGGAAATTTACATGAGATTATTTTCTAGGATGATGAAAACATTCTAAATTCTGACTTGTGTCATACTTGATAAAAGCCACGATAGGCTGGCCTTAGTTATTTAGTGCTGCTATAAGAGAAATACCAAAAGAAAGTGGTTTGACAAATAAATTGATTTTTCATAGTTTCAGAGTCTAAAAGTCTAAATTCAGGACATGGGTGCTAGAGGATGACTTTCCCTCTGTGTCTACTCTGAAAAAAAATCCTTGTCTCTAGCTTCTGCTTGCTGGTCCTTGGAGATATCTATGCATCTTGGCAACTCTGTTCATACACAGATTTTTTAAATGTCTGTGAACTCTGAGATATTGACTCAGGACACAATCTACACTGATCATGTCTCGTTAACATAACAGCTACCACCCACTTTCAGTTGGGTTTTAGCCACAAGCATAGCTATAATTGCGATCTATGTTGGGTGGTGGTGGTGGTGGCACAATTCAGTCCACAAGAGGGCTGTGTATTCAAGATACGTGCATTTATTTTCTTGGGACAATATCTTGTTCTGGATTATCTACTGCCTCTACTCAAGATGGGAGTCCCTGTGTGGCACAAACAGATAAACATGGAGCTGTTCCCTGAAAGGCTGGTGATTCAAGTCCACCTAGCAGTGTCCTGGTAGAAATAGACAGTCTGCTTCTGAAGGGCACAGTCACAGAAGTCTTATGGAATCCATTTCTACACCACAGCACTTGAATTTCTGTCTAAAACTCAACCGAATGGCAGCTTGTTTAATTAGTTTCCTACATAGAACATTCCTTAACATGAGTTCTTCTATGATTAATTTCTGCTATGAGTAGGTGAGGGAAAGAATGCTATTTAGTTTTTTTTATAAACTTGTTTTTAATTTAGAAGGAATCTCTTCTTATTGAAAAAATAAAGCAACATGATAGTATATAAAGAAGATTTAATCTCAGATGTCATTCTATTGGCCTATTTAAAGAGAGAACAGCCAGCTTCAGACTATCCAATTCTATTCCAGTAGATTCAACTGCAGACACAGCACTTTGAATTTACAGAAACGATGTGTCCACTTTCTGAATTTCATTAGGTCACAGAGCATGTGGCCCAAGTGAATGTCCTGATTTCGGACTGGGATTGTGAAATGCAAAAAGTTTTTTGTAAAAGAGTAACAGATGGGAATATTGCACTGTGGAGAAGTGTATGTCTAATTCATGATTATGCTTTTGTATTCATGTATGTGTATTTGCATTCCTGCGTTTTCTAACCGTCGCTTTTTCTCCCATTCTCCTATTCTTTCTTTTCATTCCCCCCCCCACCATACCCCTATCTTCAGGATCCACACTTACTCAATATGTATTTAGTCTTTATGAATGCTGTTGGTACAGTGGGCTAAGTGCGGAGCTGCCGACAGAAATGCTGGCAGTTAAAACCCACCAGCAACCCCAGGAAAAAGAGGGGATGCAGCTTCTGTAAGAGTTACTGCCCAGGGACCCTGTGCAGCAGCTTGACTCTGTCCTGTAAAGTTGCGGGGAGTCAAAATCAACTTGATGAGAGTAAGTTCTGAGCTTTATAGAGTTATACTGTCTTTTCCTAAAACAAGAAAGTGGAATATTGCTGTGGAACCTTTCATTAATTTTATTGGGAGCTCTTCCAGCTCTTATCACAATCCATACATATATCCATTCCATTTGTTAACTTTTTACATGTGCTATACTGAGTTTTGCTTTAGGTTTACACGGGAATTTGTCATTTCCATTCTGAGTGTATTAAGAGTATATGTAGGTATGTATAGATATAAAGTTCCAATCTCTATACTACAGGAAGCAAATCTGTAGACATTCCTTACTGCACCTCTGGGTTCAATACATTTTGAAGTCTCCGGAAGATAGTAAAAGGATTAGGGATCAGAATGCCTGACCAGGAGGGAAAATACTGTATTTCTCAACATAAGGAATTTGAGACATAATTCAAACAGCTGATCCACATAATTTAGAATTTAAAATTTCTTATTCAGTTCAAGCAAATCACCTGCACACAACTACCCCACCACTACATGCACACGCACATATACACACACACAACAGAATCTTTCAAGATAATCAGCCACATTGAATTCTTTCTTATAAATCAGGATAACTAGCACCGATATCAGCTTGCAGTTTCTGGAGAAAACAAAAATTTGGGGCAACTACATCTTCCATAAACTCAAGACTGTCTGTGTGGGTATTCTCTACAGTCAAGAAATGAGTAGCTGTGGGGATGAGGTGACCTGCCATTTGGGAACACATTGGATCTTGAATGTTCTTCTTATCATTCTGGCAAATTCACTGGGGAAACATTTCACCTTGGCCACTCCACAGTCCAGTTGCTGTCAGTCTGAAGTGGGATGTGTGGAGGAATCCAAGCATACTACACGCCTGCTGGAGCCTTGCCTGCGGCTCATTTCCAGAGAGGCAAGTCTGTCTGATCTCAACCAAATTAAGCTTTAGGAAGTGTTCATTTTGTGGCGAGTCCAAATTTTCTGTGTCATTGACCCTCATTCCTCTCTGAGAACCAAAGCCGTGAAAACTGAACTGCTCATAAACATAGCACCAAAATTAATCATGATTTGGGTCCTGGGTGTTTTTCTCCTTTTTTTATGATTTTCCTCCTTCTTCTTACAATCATAAAAAGGTCAAAACAAATGCCTCGACACAGCTTGTTTTGCTATTGTGAACAGATGCCTTCCTAAGAAACTTGCCCTAACAAAAATTACTCTGCAGTATTATCTATAATGCATTGACCACTAATTGTCTGCTCAGTACTGTGCTAAGACCCCACAAGAATTTTCCATTGAGTCTTCACAACTCTAAGAGAAAACTATGACTATGATTTTCATTTAACAAATAAAGAAACTTAACTCTTAAACAAATAAAGAGCCTCTGACACTTTAAACTATTTTTGATAGGACCTGAATTCAATTCCAGGAAATATGATTTATTGTGTGTGGTAGTTACATAATCTGTTGTCAATTTGAAACTTGAGAATGAAGGAGCAGAGTTTATCCTGTCAATCAGGTCACAGCTAAATTGCCTCATTTGGAGGTGCTAAGGAGATAAATAGCTCACTAGAGTGGAGACACACACTCACTCACTGTGAGACATGCTGGCTGACAAGACACTTGGAGCTACATGAGAGCCCTGGAGCTAAAGGAGCCATGTAGACATCCCAGTCAGCATCGAAATGCTTCCACTGTCACTGGACCCACAAGACTAACCTGTGATCTTTCTACATTCAGTATCATTGCATATGTTTAGTGAGCCTGAAGGAGAATTTATAGACTGGTATCAGATATACGTAACAATATTGAACTTATGGACTTGATCTGGACTGGGCCGAGAGTGTTTCTCAATGTACAATTACTCTTTATATAAAGTTCTTTCTTTTTTAAAAAATCAATTTATTGGGGGCTCGTGCAACTCATCACAATCCATCCATCCATCCATTGTATGCAAAGCATATTTGTACATTTGTTGCCATCATTATTCTCAAAATACTTTCTTTCTACTTCAACCTTTGATATTAGCTCATCATTTTCCTCTTCCCTTCCTGCTTCCTCTCCCTCATGAACCCTTGATAATTTAAAAATTATTATTATTTTGTAATATCGTACACTGTCTGAAAGTTCTTCCTTATACACATGAGTGTCTCTGTCAATTTGTTTCTTTTGTCTGCCTGGACTAACACGCTGTGCCTTGTCTTAATCACTAACCCTGCCTATTTCTCAGTAAAGATTAAAAAAACAAGGAAAATTATTTCAATGGGAAAAAGAGATGAGTGGTTATTGTTTCTTTTACCCAGTTTTATCACCCTTTATGATAGCAGTAGTGACTCAGTGGTAGAATTCTCACCTTTTATTCAAGAGAGCCCTGGTAGGGGAGTTCGGTAAGCATTGGGCAGTTAAATTACAAGGTCAGTGGTTCATATCTACCAGCTTCTCCACAGGAGGAAGATGAGGAAATCTGCTCTGGTAATGCTTTAAAAACTTGGAAATGCTCCAGGTATTTCACTGGGGTTGCTATGAATCAAAATGGTAGTGAGTTGGCTTAGTTAGTTATGCAGAAGAGCCAGGTTCCATTCCTGGTCTATGGACCTTTTCTGTCAGTGAAAGTATAATAAGTATGATGATAAACAGCTTTCAGTGAAGCTTTCTGACTAAGACAGACTATGAAGATAAGCTTGGCCATCTGATTCTGAAAGTTAGACAACTAAATTCCTAAGGAATATAACAGTCTGATCCATATCTAGTCATGGGAATAGTGTAGCATTATTTTCATTATATTTTTGTTATATTCTACTGTACATAGGATACTCAAAAGTCAGAATGTAGCCAATTCAACAGCAGCTAATGTCAACTACAATTGTCACCTTTGGAGCACATTGTTAGCACAAAATATAAAGAAACTGCAGGATAGTCAACAACTACCCATGTTTCGCAACTGCAGATCATCAGTTGTAGAAAACCCACATGGACCAGTCAACCACTCTGATTGGCAGCAGTGAACTCCTAGGCTTTGGGAGAACAGTTTTGTCCTGCAAGTAATACCAGTTCCTGTTTATAGGAGAACCTTCATGTGTCACAGTTAAAACTGGGTGTGTTGTTTCAGTTGTACTAAGAATCCTCAAGCTCTGGGGAAAAACATCCTGTAAACATAAAGGGAACAAAAACTAAGCTCATAGTGGGAGAATACAGAGAAGAACAAATTGAGACAGGAGATAGGGGGAAAGAATGCCAGATAGGGGGACGACAGCCATCAGTAAGGAATCAAGTGCTGCCACAGGCCAAATGAGATCATTCCACTGAGTCTAGGAAAAAGGGCATCTTGGGTGAGCTCATAGAGCAATGTCCATTGAATGAGAAAGTGGATGCTAGGTTGCTATTGTTGAAGACAGTGTAGATAACTCAAGAAATTTAACTGTACAAAGAGTCTGGGGACATGGTAGCACAATGGGTAGCATTCAGTTGCCAACTGGAAGCTCAGCAATTCAAGCTGAGCAATTCAAGCTGGGGAAAAGATGAGGCCATCTCTTTCCATAGAGATCACAGCTTTGGAAACGCTAGGGGACAGTTCTATTCTGTTCTAGAAGATGATGACGAGCAGGATGCACTCGCTAACAAAGAATTGTGCCAGGTCACTCACTCAGCCACTATGCTAGACCGGGTTGACTAGAGAAACAAATCCAGAGATACCCGAATGAAAGAGAGCTTTCTGTCAAAGAGCAATTGTATACTGAGAAAATATCCCAACCCGCTCCAGATCAAGGCCATAGTCCAATATTAGCGCCTATGTCCAACACTAGTGGATAAATTCCTCTTCATTCTCACATAGCTAGTCGGGATGATGCTGAATGCAGAAAGATCACAGGCTTGTGAGTGAACGTTTGGGGGGACCAGTAGCTATGAAAGTACCTCAGTGCGGGGTGGGCCTGCATGTGCCTCTTCCAAGTCTCCAAGTGTGGCTCTTCAACAGGATGGTGAAACAGAGAAAGAAGCTGTCGCAGGGCTGTGTGACTTGTCAATAGGAAGGCCCAGGGAAAGAGAGAGAAGTGCTTTGAGACACATGGATCCCCCAGAGTCAAAATGGACTAAATGGCAACCTATCCTGATTTTTAACAAGGAAGGGGGTTCCACATCTTTATGCTGACAGAAGATGCTAATAGGAATGGGGAGTTGCAAATTCAAGAGAAAAGTGGTATCAGTTCAAGGAAAAAAGGAAAGATTTGGAAGTCAAGTGGTGACCTGTGACTGAGACAAGAAGTATGTGACTTCCATAGGAATAGATATGGGGTGAGGTGGTGGTGGGGAACAGAACAAAGCAGATGCTGCTGAGCCACCCCAGGAAGAAGATCATCCTCAGCTTCCCAACCCACTTCTTTTTTAGACTAAACTATCCCTGGGGCAGCAAGCTAAGAGTTACCCACTGGCCTTCTCTTTCCATTGTTCTAATCCCAGCTAATTCCATTAGACTCGTTTTTCTTTCTTGTTTGTCAAAGGCCTGGTGTTCTTCAGTCTATTTCTTCTAATTAGCAAAATAGCTCTACTCATTTGCATTGCTGTAGAGTACTGAAGGTGATGTGCTGATCACAAGGATGAGCTGGTCTGTAGACTCCAGAATTAACTAATAAAATGCATTAAATATTTTGTCTGTGGTCCTTTTATGTAAAACCTACTTTAGGTAAACATTTTTTTTTTGTGGGCATCACTGCCTCTGGTGGTCGTGGGAGCTACCCAGCACTGCTCCTGAAAGCCACCACTGAATGTGAACCACCAAGCCCGCGGGTCGCAGTCTTGCACTCAACCACTTACGCCATTGGGGCTCAGCCTAGGTAAACATTTTAAAAGGAAAGATAAAAAGTCAGCCCACCCCTAAGACATCCTTTTGTGTCAGAAAATAATTTAGGAAACCATAGTCACATCCCTCTTCATGGCAAATTTTTTTAGCTCTAGGGAGTTCAGCTAGTACTCCAAGGCCAGATAACTTCTTGACAAGCAATATTTAAGAGTCCCTATGAATCCTGGAACTTGTTAAACTTCAGCAAAATTTTGTTAATAGCAGTACAGTGTGTGAACTTGTAATTTGGGGAAAGGACTGAAGAGACAAGACAATTAGCCTCAATTTTTTATCTGTTAAATTATACCTTTATTTTAAATCATACTGATTTCTGGGTTGTTCTCATAGAATACTTCTCCCTAGTCTACCAGTAAAATTGAGGCTCCATGTATCTCCATTCAGAGTTCTGTTCCAGTAGCCCATCTTAAGGAGACCAGAGCTGTACCGTGCCATTCTTGCTAATGCTAGGCCTCTTTGTGCTTCTTCTGAACTGTCAATGACACATCAGTGATACTCAAGTATTTTATCACTGCTGCTTGTGCATGAAACTTGTTTCAGGAGCTACTATATACCATGAGAAGTTCCTGGGTAATACTTATCTGCTTACAAGGACTCTTCATGGCACTTATTAGTGAGCCTGAAACAAGACATATAGGAAGGGGTACCCCCCTCTCTACAAAACCCCCAAAACAAAAACAACAAAAAACAGAAAAAGCTCAGTGGAACTTTTTATAATACGCATTTTTCTCACTGGACAAGTATCAGGCAATTAGCTCTGAGTTAGTGCACGCAGTGGCATTGCTTGGAAAAGTTCACTCTGGTCACAGTGAGGTTTGTTTTTTTTTCATAAAAGCAGTTTTGCTCCAATCTCATTTTGGGGCTGGTGGTGGCTGATTTAAGAGAAGAGCGTGAAGCTGGGGATTTTCATTTCCTGCTTGGAAAAAATACAGCAGACTGTTTTGATGTTGGACAAAGTTACCAGGTCAGTGATATGGGAAAACCACAAATGTGCATGAGGGGTTTCTTATTTTCAAAACAGGTGAAATGACCATCAATATGTGGAAGGGACAAGACTGCTGACTCATAGTGCATTTTGAGTTCATGTCACTGGGTCGGATCATTGATCGAGCTTTCTATTTAGAGATTCTGAAAAGATTAAGTAACTATGTGCCACAAAAGGCCTGATTAGTGGCAGATGGGGTACTGGTTTTGCCACCACACCAATACACCTCCTTACACAGCCATCTCAGTGTGCCAGTTTTTGACAAAAAAAATACCATGCCTCTCTTGTCCCATACACCTTACTCACCTGACCTTGTTCCAGGTGACTGCTTTTGTTTCTTCTAATGAAGAGGGACATAAAAGGACAGTGATTTGATGGTGTAGAAAAAGTGGTTAAAAGAATGAGGGAGGTGCTATCAGCCATCCAAACAGATGAGTTTGAAAAACGTCTCCAAGAATGCAATCACAGATTTGACCAGTATATTACGTGTAATGGAGAGTACTTTGAAGATGAGGAAGCTGGTTTTTAAATCTATCTATCTTTGAAAAAAATTTTCAATTATTTTTGGGTAGCCCCTCATATACAAACAGCAATAACGAAAGTCAGCAGTGCTGTGGATAGACATGGTGAACTGCTTTCAAAAGATACAGAATAGCTCTACCTTGTACACCGTGGGTTATCATGAATTAAAATGAATGTCAGATAACAGCCAGCACCAACAGACATACCATGGAGTCCCTGTGTGGTACATATAAAGACTCAGCTGCCTTAGAACAAAGGTCTTGCAAACTCCTTCTAAAATATCAGCCATTACAAATACTGTATAATCCACTTCACACACACACACACACACACACACGGGATCCCCATCACCTAGAGCTGGTTTGACAGTAACTGTTTTTTGAAAATAGATGGCATATAGTTTTCTAATGGCATATGCATGCTCACATATGCCATTACACCAAACCTTTCACACATCTGGGTGCATGAAGAATGCTTCTTTAATGATGAGTTGCTCCTGACTGTTTTTTCCATCTCCGGGTGTTATACTAAGTGTTGTATCTCAAAGCTGAGTTCTATTGTCTCTAATAATGTTATCTAGTACAGTTCTTCAGCATCTGTATTAGTTGTGGTATGAGATTCCTCAAACATATCCAAATGCTCCACTGCTCTGGGAGGCACAGATCTTCAGTGTTTTTGCAGATACCTAGGTACGCAGAGGAATCCACTAACCATATGTAGTTCATAATACCTCATTCAGTTATAAAATCTTATAGGCAAATACTCTAGATCCAAATTTTAGTCTTTCTAGGGTTGCTCTCTCTTTCATCTTTGGCACTCCCTTCTGTAACTTCACTTATTTCCACAAGGTGAAGTTTTTCTCTTCATACAGGAATCACTTGAGGTCACAACTGATAGACCCATTTGAGTGAGTAACTCCTCTACTTTTGATTGTACCACAGTTGAGACAGAGATAGACTCTTCATTCAGGTCATAACAATCAGAGAATTTCTTTAGACTTTGCATGACATAATGGTATAAGAAGCTGGTGGTCTTCTTAGCTGTTACCTGAAAAATTAAATGACCAAATCCAACCAGAGGTACTTCAGCAGGTTGCTTTGGTGGTCTATTCCCCAAACAGAAGTCACTGCAAACCCTTGGGATCATGGCTCTGCTCAGGCACACATGACGTTGCTGAGTGAGAGTCAACTCTGCGATAACTGGTGATGTTGATTGGAAAACACAAGCTGAGAAAGTCAGTCTGTATCCAGGAGCTGAAGCAAGAGGAGTAATTGAGGAAGTGGTAGTGGTATTTTTTAACCATACAGACAACAAGCCCAACATGTGAGAAGTGAAAGTGAGAACTAAACAGAATCCTGGTATTGCAGGAATTTCTGCTTCAAGCTATTCCCAAGGCTCCTGTGACCCTGCTCTTCCCTTGACTTGATACTGGCCTCTGCATTGCATTCTTCCATGTAAAGTATACACACATTTCTTTTTTGCTTAAAATATTTGACAGGAATTTATCACTTTTGGTCAGAGGAATTAAATGTAATAATTCTTCAGAAATCCCTGGATTGCTAAACAAAAATTGAGAGTGGGGGTGGGGGTAATGAGAGCTTGTTGACTACCTGCTTACTATTTATTGGTTTAAGCCTTGGTGAGAGATAACAATCTGGGTAAATATTATTGCTGTAAATGCCAACCAGGAAATATAACTCAAGGCAATTCGTACATACAGTACTTGTGAAGTGCAAATCCATGAAACAAGGAGAGAAAAAGCAAATAAAGGAGCCGAGTTTAGAGGAAATACAGCGGCGGCTTCACCCCCGACGAGCACACATTGGCAAGAGAAAAAGAGCGAGGGTTAGACCTTCATCCTGGATCTCCTACTGATGGGGGAAAGCCATGGAGCTTTGGGAGACCTGTGTCTCTTCATTTATTAAATCAAGACGTTAGACTAGAAAACAGCCAAGAGTCTCAGTAAATGTAAACTGTGAGCTTCCCCACTTATTTACCATAAGGAGTTTGTACTTATGACCTCACCACAGAGGATTTTAGGAGGTTATCACTGTCTCAACACTGTGTTGAGCCTTGCTGTTTGTCATATTGTGGTGGCTTATGTGTTGCTGATGTTAGAAGTAATTCCACTGAAATTTCAAATACCAGAGGGTTACCCATGGTGTACAGGTTTCAGACTATGATAGACTAGAAAGAAGAGTTTTCCACATTGGGGGGGAGGGGAGAAGGGTGGGAGAAATCCTCCTGAAAACCTGAAGAATAGAAATAGAACGTTTTCTCAGGTTCTGCTGCAAGTGCAGATATTATAAAAGCAGTAGGTGTTGATGTCTGGCCTCCTCTAATTTTCCAAAGTAGGGAATCACCATCAATAGCACCAGCTGCCCAAAACTGATTGCCCCAGCCAGAAGTCAGACATCCCACCACCTTCCAAGCTTCTTCACCTGCTTTGATACCAAGTGTCTCATCCACAAGGTGCTCTACTCAGCTGGGTTCAATGATTCATTGAAAGAGCTACACAGAACTTAGAGAGATCTGTAATGGGGTATATTAGCAAAGTCAACAGATACAATTCAGGAGAGAAATCCTCAGGATACAGTTGCAGGATAATGTTCTCTCTGCCAACCGATAGATATTTCCCCATCCATCATCCTCTTAGCCTGGCCTCTGCCCTGTTTGGACAGTGCTATGAAGCATTTCGGGAGCCACCAATCAATTTCTAAATACAATGCACTCCGTCATAAGCCTCAGTTCAAAGGCACTCAGCAATAGCTTCCTCAATTAAGTGCTTGCGGTAGTTACACAATCTGGTGTAAACTTTTGAAAGGGAGCAGTCTAGCCTGTCAACCAGGTCATAGCTTGATGACCTCATTTGGCGGTGCAACAGAGATCAATAGCTCACAGATGGGCAGATTAACTCACTCCCTGCGAGACATTACCGACCATGACGGAGCTACGTAGAGCTATGCTGATGCAGCCGGAGACCTGGAGCTGGAGGAGCCATGTGGAGACCCGTGTCAGTGGTGAGATGCTTCTATCATCGCTGAATCCATAAGAGTTCCCACCCACTGGCCTGTGAACTTCCTGCATGTAGCATCATTGCATGTGTTTCATGAGTCTGAAGAGAACTTTAATGATTGGTGTCAGATATATTGGTTAATATCAGACTTATGGACTTGATCTGGACTTGGCTGGGATGTTTTCTCAATATTCAATTGCTCTTATGTATTAAGTTCTTTCTTATACACATGTGACTGTCTCTGGATTAGTTTCTCTAGTCACCCCAGACTTACACAGTGCCCATATGTACTTCACTCCACAGATCAGACTCTGGGATGAAGCCACTCAGCTTTACTTTTTGGTGGGCTGGAATGTCCACCCCTTTGCCTTGTTCTCTGACTCTTGGTTCTGATGTTGACATTTCTCTGTTGCTTTTCTGGATCACAGGTGTCTTCTGAAGCAAGGAGATCCAGTGTGCAGGAATCTTGTGGCCCAAAAGATGCATCTTACTCCTGCCACTTTTGTTGTAAGTTTCTCATTTTTCTGCTCATTTTATAACCAGCAGAATAGCAATCACACTTAGCCCTCTTAACAATCATTAATAATTTTATTGATGCCTTCCCCACCTTCACTAGTTCATATCCATCAGGAAAAAAATCCTTGGTGGCAGTTGCAAACACTTTGGCTAGAAGAGTAGCAGACTATTGTGTCAGGCAGGGTTCTCTTAGAGAAATAAAAATCAGGACACTAGTAATTCTTTTTATATATTTATATATAGAGAAAGGTACATAAGAAAGAAACAGTTAACTATCTATAAAGCAGTATAGATTGCTTGGTGCAACTCACTTGCGTGAGGCAACTGGAAGACTGGCAGTCCTTCAAGTCTTGAGGGCCGCTGAGTAGTCCTCTGTAGAGCAATCCAGGCTATCTGGTTACAGGCAGCAAGCAGCAGAGCAGGTCGCCAACAGTCAGCCAGATGATGGAGTCCAACAGTACCCAACTCAAGAGATGTATATCCCAAGAGCGTGGCGAAGTAAGGCTTGAAGGATCCTCAACTCACAGCAACACAGTCCACAATTAGGTGTCCCACAGGTAGTGTTGCTTGGAGGTCGAGGCACAGGACAAACAAGGCAGCTCTCTGATCCGAAGATCCTGAAGCAAGAGAGAAGGCAGGACTCGCCGAGCCCTTCCTATCTCTGCCCTTCAATTTATCCCATGTGTTCATTGGCCGTGCTGTCACAACAGACCCACCAATCTTCTGTGGCCATGTTGGCATAACAAACCTACCCATCACAACTATGACAATAAATAATTAACTGCACCACAGACATGGTGCCAGAAGATGAGTTCCTTGTGTAAGAAGGTACACAAAAATACAACGGGGGAAGAGCTGCCCCCTCAAAGTAGAATTCATTATTAATGAGGTGGATGGAGCAAAGTTTGGGGACCTCATTTACTAGTGTGGCTTGGCTTAAATTAAATAGTAACTGCAAACATCCATAAATAATTGGAACATAAAAGGCACTACATATTAATCTAGGAAAATTTGAAGACATTATATTGGGCTAGGTTCTCTAGAGAAGCAAAACCAGTGATGCTGTGTGTTCATACAGAGAAAGAGACTTGTATTAAGGTATTTCTTACGCAGTTGTAGAAGTGGGTAAGTTTGGTCTGATTCCAGTCTATGGGCCAGTTGTACACTGAAGTTTCTCCTGATTTCTGTAGCTACTAGAGCTAATGAACACAAAGCAGAATGGTGACAAAATCACCACAGTTTGGTGGATGCTGCACTAAATGAGTCTCACCCTTGCTGAATGAATCTAAAGTCAGTAGTTGGCGAATAATTTAAATTTCAAAAGCCACAAACCCTTCACACCAGGACCAGTGAGCAATAAACTTTGTCAAGTATTTCCTTTTACTTATTTCATAATCAATGACTATGAAAATAAGGGTGAGGAAATTAAAAAAAACACTTGCATTGGGCAAATGTGCTATAATTATGATGTTGGTGAACACTGATAAGTGTATTATGGAACTGTCAGTAGAATTGTGTTGGAAGAAGTATAACCCGGATGCTCTTTAGAATCAAAGATGGAGAGGCATCCTCTCAAGTACTTTGGACATGCTATGAGAGGCATGGCTGGTAAAATAGATGGTTGGAAAAAAGAAGATACTTAAGGAGATGTATTGACACCACAACTGCAACAATGTGTTCACATATAGAGATGTTTTTTAGAATGGAACAGAACCAGGCAGCATTTTGTTCTGTTGTATATACAGTTGCTATATACAGGTTAAACCAACTTGCCAACACTCCATAACAACAAATCATGATCTCACCACTGTGCATAGATCCTGTAGGTGATAGTTATTGATGCAGAAGTCATAGAAAAGTCCTTCCTTAGATGGAGTCTTAGACCTTGGCATTATGTGGTAGAGACCAAATGAGGGGACAAGGAGTCATCAACATTACGGGGGAGAAGCGGACTTCCAAATTAAGGTGCAGAGCTACCTGTGACAGAGAATGGTGCCAAGAAGAAATTGGGACCCAGTGGAAAGCAGTTTTCTGCTTTCTGTGGCAGGTGATAAGGATCTAGAAAATTTGCATCTCCTAATAAAAGTAACAAACAAAAACAGAAATACAGATTGTTATGTGAAATCTGTTTTAAACTGAATTTTGAAAATAAATAAAAAATCTATAGGATGGCAAAATAGCACAGTAAAAACAACAACAATAAATACTTCTGAAGACCCAATTTGATCCATTGCTCTTCATGTATTCAATTACAACTCTAAGTTTTATTATACTGAGTCACTATGCTATTTATTACTCAATGAGAACTCCCACGTGTTATCAAGATCAATATACCAGTGTTGTCTGATTTGTATATATGTTAGATCTACAGCTTGAGAGCAGATGTGGCAATGTCAGTATTATGAATAGAATTATGATCACTCAAAATATATGTTTATAATCTCATTTGGAAATGAGTTGTCTTGTTATGTTAATGTGAAAGAACTATGTTGAGTGCATTACATGTCCTTACATGTCTATCTTTTTGTGATCTAAAAGAGATTAAACACGAATTATCAAAGAAAGTTGGGAGTACAGAAAAAGCAAGCACATGGACATCGTCCAAGAGTTGTTGCCCCAAAGAGGCATACCTTCCTCCACAACTGACAAAGAGCAGAAACCTCCCATAGGACAGAGAAAGTCTCGTGTAGTCCAGTATCCTGAATTTGAAAAGTATCTGTTTTTAAAAGCCATGTATTTTTGATATTTCTGTTATAACAACACTGAATAACTAACATAGTTGGTACTGAGAAATGGATATGAAACTCTAACAAATTTCTATAATGTACAAGTGGTTTTGAAATTGGGTTATGGGTAGTGACTGGGAATGTTTTAAGGTGTCTAATATTAAAAGCACAGATTAACTTGCTCCTTAGTAGTAAGAATGACATAACTTTGTCTCACATACTTGGGATATATTGTCGGGAGAAACCAATCCCTGGAAAGTGTATCTTGCTTAGTATGTGCACGTCTCTGGGGTGGGGGATTGGGGCAGTGAAAACAAGGAAGGTCATCCATGAGATGGATGGACCCGGTGGCTCCAACGATGAGCTGAAACACAGAACATTAGTGAAAATGGTGCTGAATCAGGATGTGATATACGTGGGCACTTCGTAGAAGCTTCTTCCGTTTGGTTCTCTAGAGAACACAGCTTAAAGCATTGGAGAACATGCCTCAAGAAGTCCTTAAATTCCTGGTTCTTTGCCTTTCCTCCTTTCTTTATCCTGTACATAACTCCATTTCCTTGCTATTCAAAGATAAGAAGGCCTTCTAGGGTTCAAAAACCTTAAATCCTTAACTAATGTGTTTCTTTCTCTGAAATAGTGGTGGACTCATCACAAGACAAAAGAAAAGAGGAGTAGGAGAAGGGGTGCAGAGCACTCTAAAATTAGGTTATTCAACTATGTTTGATTTTGTTAATTCTTCATGAAGTTTGACAATTACTTCCCATTTGCCATTGTTTGTTTTTTTGATAATGAAAAAAATTCAGACATGCTAAGTGCCCCAAAGGGAAGGATATTCTAGCCACCATGTGAGATAAGCCATTCAGACATGCACACATAAGTTTCAAATGCAGTTTAGTGGAAACAGATTTGAGAATTTTTCATCTAAATCCTCTGGATTAGGATATGCCAACTCTAATAATCTATTCTGATGACGTTCTAGCACCTAGAGTATAGGTGCTTTGTTTTCTTGTTGCCTACATGTCACAGCCAGAGTTGGCACAATGAAACAATTTCAGTTTACAGAACGAAGAGGTGAATAAAGGGGGATTTAATGTGTCAAAAAGAAAAATCTCACTCTCCTAGGAATGAAAGCAAAAGGGGTATATTGAGAAATAATACAGCTTGAGCAGGGCAGCACTAAGTAAAACTACAAAACAGTTTGCTGTTCATTCAAAGAAGTCTCTGTATATATAAAGAACAAAGGAAGCTAGGTGGTTAATGATTAATTATACTTCAGATCAGCTATAGCATGAAGCCCTTTGAAATGTAAAGGGCTAGAAGTAACTGGCTAGAAGTAACTAGAGTGAGTTACTACCTAGGTGAATGGACCAACCAATTTGGTAATACATGATTATAATCTCAAATAATTTTTCCCAGGAACAAGGTGTTTATATCTTAACAGCTCTTTCCCTGAGTAAATGGCTTATCTTAGGAACTTTTGCTCCCTGGAAGTGCATGCTAAACCACTATTCTTATATTTGTCAGGAGTATTTATCAAGTGAAACTTTTCTATTTACATTTCTCTCATTTGATCAGCCTCTACTGGCCACCTATAACAGAGTAGCCTTCTTCTTCAAGAACGTTGTTTTTCTTCGTTCACAAAAGGGATCCAGTATCAGGCATCAAAGAACTAAAAATTATATCATTATAAATGAAGGAGAGTGCAGATTGGGGACCTAAAGCCCATCAATAAGTGAAGCAATATCCTTTGACAGAGGGGTTGTACCAAGGAGATGAGCCAGTCAATGTACAGTGTAATAGCAATAAAATATACAACTTTCCTCTAGTTCTCAAATGCTTCCTCCAACTCACTATCATGATCTCAATTCTACCATACAAGCCCAGCTAGATGAGGGGATGTAAACTGGAGTCGGAAACATGGGAATTTAAGATAGATGATCCCTCAGGACCAGTGGTGATACTAGGGTGTGGGGGGGAAGATGAAATAGAAAGGTGGAACCTCTATCAGGGATCTACATATAACCTCCTATTTGGGGTACAGACAACGGGGAAGTGACAGAAGGGACACATAAGATAGTGTACAATATGAAAAAGTAATAACAATTTGTAAATTATTAAGGGTTCATGGGGGAGGAGAGGGAAATATGGAGAGCTGGTCCTGGGGGATTAAGTGGAGGGAAGATGTTTTGAGAGTGATGATGGCAACAAGTGTGCAAATGTGGCCTGCATACAATTGATGTATGTATGGATTGTGATGGGAGTTGTATGAGCCCCCAATAAAATGATTTATAAAAAGAAAAGGAGGGGGAAGGGGGAGTTTATACCAAGGGCTCAAGTGTAAAATATTTGTAAATGAATGGGGCAACATGTGTACAAATATGCTTGATATAAATGATGTATCGAATGTTCTAAGAACCATTAGAGTCCCCAATAATATCATTGGAAATAAAGAAAGCACAGTGTTTAAGGCTTAGACATGGGGTCATACACCCAAAATAAATCCTCTTCAGCTAAAAAATAAATAAAACTTTCTTTGTCTTGAGTGGCTAATAGACCTCAACTTTAGCATGTACACAAGCAAGACTATACTTGAGAAGCATTTTTTAATCAAGGTAGAATGATAATGATTAATACCAAAAAAAATACCCAAGAAAGCAAAGGGGAAATGACTAAAGAACATAATCATTAGTTAAAGCTCCTGAAATCAATATGATTTTATGTTAAGGGTCAATAGTTTTGAAGCACAAGATTTCATGGATAAAATATGCTGAATTAAGACAAAGCATTTTTATAATTATAATAAAGATATGTAATATAATAATCTCCAAATAATGTTACAATACTTTCCATGGCCCACTTTATGAGGAAAATTATTTCTGATATCAGGTAAGAAAGAAGCAGAACCATTAAGATGAAATGAGACACTACATATTACATATGATTTAAATAGATTCTACTATTATTATGGCTTACAGAAGTATAGACACAGCAATCAAAAACTGAATAGATTTGTTTGTTTTTATGTCAGTCCATAGTACTTTCAATATTCTTTGCCAGTACCATAATTCAAACTCAAATACATTCTTCTGTAGTCTTCATTATGCATTTTCCAGCTTTCACATACATTTGAGGCGATTGAAAATACCTTGGCTTGGGTCTTGCACACCTGAATCCTCAAAGTAATGTTTTTGTTCTTCAAACTTTAAAGAAATCTTGTGAGGCAGATTTACTAGTGTAGTATATTGATTTCTTGACAGCTGCTTCCATGAGCACTGATTAGGGATCCAAGAAAATTGTGACTTTTTTTCATTTATCATGATGTTATCTATCGTTACTTATTGAGGAGTTTGAGGGTTGTTGTTGTTTTTGACATTGAGTTGTATCCATTATAAAGGCAGCAGTCTTTGATCTTCAGTAAGCATTTGAAGTCTTCACTTTTCACAAGCAAGACTGTGTTAATTCACCTTCCTTAATCTTGATGCCATGTTCTTCTTTTGATAGCCTACCTTTTCAAATGATTTTCTCAGAGTACAGATTGAATAAGTATGATCAACGATATAACCCTGACAAAAAAACGTTCCTGATTTTAAACCACAACGTAATCCCTTATTCTCTTCCAGCGACCGCCTTTTGGTCCATGTACAAGTGCAGCATGAGCACAATGAAATGTTTTGGAATTTCCATTCTCCTCCATGTTATACAGAGTTTGTTATAATCCACATAGTTGAATGAATTTGTTTGCTCAATGAAACACAAGTAAGTATCTTTCTGGAATTCTCTTCTTTCAGCCAAGCTCCATCTGACATCAACATGCTATCCCATGTTCCACTTCCTTAACTACTCTATGAATAAGGGCAAATTTCAGACTCTTTTCTGACATCCATGTTGATTTTTTCTTTATTTCCTCTCTTTTTAATGATCCTTAGCTATCTTCATGTGTGATGTTCTTGATATCATCCCACAGCTCTTTTGTCATTAGTGTTCAATACAGAAAATCTGTTCCTGAAATTCAGGTAGGAAATACTGAAGGTAGTATTTTGGCTCTTATTGAATTGTTTTACTGTTCTTAAATTTTAACTTGAATTTGCATATGAGCAATTTATAGTCCTTTTCAAAGGAGCGCTGGCCTTGTTTTAGCTGCTGTTAGTGAGCTTCTCCGTTGTCCTTTCCCACAGGTATAATTGTGTTAGACAGGGTTCTCTAGAGAAACCAAAACAGGACACTAGTAATTTTTTATATATTTATACAGATATAAGGTATATAAGATAAGAAATAAACAGTTAACTAATCAATAAAGCAGTACAAATAGCTTGGTGCCACTGACTTGCATGAGACAGCTGGTAGACTGGCAGTCTTGAGAGCTGCTGAGTAGTCCTCTGTAGAACAATCCAGGCTATCTGGCCACAAGCAGCAAACAACAAAGCAGATCACCAACAGTCAGCCAGATGACAGAGTCCAACAGTCCCCACCTCAAGAGATGTATATTCCACGAGCGTAGCGAAGCAGGGCTTGAAGGAACCTCAACTCACAGCAACACAGTCCACTGATTAGGTGTCCCACGGGTAGTGTCGCTTGGAGATCAAGGCTCAGAATGAACAAGGCAGGCAGCTGCTCCAAAGATCCAAGAGCAAGAGGGCAAGGGCGGGGCTCACCAAGCCATTTCTATCTCTTCCCTTCAAGTGATCTCGTGTGTTCATTGGCCATGTTGTCACAACATACCTACCTATCTTCTTTAGCCATGTTGACACAAAAAGCCTACCTCTCACAGTAGCTAACCTAATTTTTATGTACTCCATCAGGAGAAGCTCACTTGCACAGTTATTTGTGGTGTTTTTGAAAAAGTTTGCATGAAGAAGTCATTGGTCTTGCAAAATTTTATCATGTGATTCACCGCTTTGTTTCTATCACTAAATCACATTTTCCAACTTCTGCTCTTTCTTCATTTCCCAATTTTTCATTCCAGTCACCAGTAATTACCAGTGCATCTTGATTGTGTGTTTGATCAATTCCAAACTGAAGAAGTTGGTAAAATTGTTCAATATTTGCATCATTACCTTTAGTGGTTGGTGCATACAGTTGAGTAATGGTTGTATTTACTGTACTTCCCTGTTTGGTGATACATATTATCTTGTCACAAACAGCATTCTACTTCAAGATTGATCTTAAAATGTTCTTTATACTAATGAATGCAATACTCTTGAATCTGTCATTCCTGGCATAGCAACAATGAATCAAACATAGTAACAGGTGTACGGATGAAGCAAAACCAAGAATCATCTTTGTTTTGCTGTGTATAAGTTTATTATGATTTGGAATCAACCCACTGACACCCAACAGCGACAAAATTTTTGAGATTTAAAATAGTTTTGACTTCAAAATTTAAAGGATGAAGGGAATAATCGTGGTCCAGTACGAATTTAACATTTCACAAAGCTTTGCCATCTGGGCCTTTATTATTCCATTAGTATTCTCTATTAAACCTACAGAAAGTGTAGATTTTGAAAATTGAACAAAAAATCTTGACATCTATTTTTGGATGAATTGACTATTGAAATATGTTTCTGGATCCTTCCAAAGTGTTTTAAATAATTTCCAGGTGGGTATGTAGTTTTCAAGAATGTTCTTTGATCTAAATACATCATTAGCACACCAGCAGGGAATACTCTACTCAGTGTAAAAAAAGTACAAATAATTATTAATACTAGTAATAAATATTTGACTGTGAAAGCTGAATAAAATCTGAAAGTCACTCAAGCTCAAGAAGACAAAGGTTATTACACAGGTAGGACTTTAAGGTGTTTTCCAGGATTGCAGCAATCAGTGGCAACGGGTTCAGCAGCTTCTAAAATTTTTCTCCACCAATATTTTTTGAAGCTTTCCAAAAATCTTTTGAAATCTCTTTTTATCTTCTAATAATTGTTTAACCCTTTATTGTGAAATGTGTGAAGTTGGAAGAGCAAACGAGTTTTCCACTAAATAATTCACACTTGTTTTTTAATGTCTTTCATTTCAATGCCCACAATGTATTCAACTTACTCCCTGTGTTTCTTGTTTCCATCCTTCTTTCTTTCCAAACTTTTCTTGCCTTCTGAACTTTTCCTTTGAGCAAATACTGCCCTTCTATCTCAAATGGTTGTTTATTCAAAGGAATGTATTCAATCCTTAGTATAATTGGTCACCTTAAAGGATTGTTTATGGTTTGGCTGAAAACTGGGCTCATGTGAGAATCTTCATGCAAGGCTCACGGTGTAGAGACATGTAATAAAATTGAATAAGATTGTCTTATTTAGTCCAGCTTAGTGGTAGGATCTTATTTTGCATTTTTCCTGCCTAAATTTTGTAAGTTTGGGATAATTGTTGATCTTTTAAAAGTTTCTCTAAATTTAACTTATGGAGTGGATGTTATAGACAAAATTTGGAATTCCCTTTATTTATCCAAAGTGCAGAAATAACTTAAGAGGACGCTTGTTTGGAAGTGATCAGGAGATTTTGTCTCTGACCCCGTCAGCCTGGAGTACTTATTTTAGTTAGTGTGCTTGCATTGTTACCACAGCAGTTTCAGAGGGCAGTGATTGAGCATCTAGAAGTTATCCTATTAAACCTGTCTCCTTGAGTGACATATTCAGAATACATTTTAAAAAATCCTCTGTTTCCGTTACATGCAAAAATTATATACAATTCCAAAATAATAAATATCAACTATTTAAAAATTAACAGATTTTCCTAAAGCACTTTTTATAAGCTGCAGAGAAGGCAATTATTGGCTTTATGAGCTGACATGGCTTCCATGACAGTCCAAGTTCCTGGGACTTCAGTAGGAGTAGTAACAGCACATATAGCTTAGTAGTAAGAACTATTTGGATTGTGTTTGAAATAAGAATTATTCACAAGCAAGATTAAAACAGAATTATGTAAACAGGTACTATTAAAATTTCTGAGGAGTTGCAAGTTGTTCAGTCAAGTTGAGACAATTGTGTGTAGGATAGATATTCTCATTTGTGCAATGAAAATGGAGAAGAGTAGCTGGATTGAAGCAGGTACAGAAAGTAGTCTAATGTTACATACAGCCAAGAACAGAGTGTCATAGAGGACAAACTGGCTGACAAAAAGACGGGTCAAGGCAGAACTAAGTAAGGCAGACACTGCACGGGGCATATCAAAACCAAACTCACTGCCATCAAGTCCGTGCTGATTCATAACCACACCCTGTGGGTTTCCAAGACTGCAACTGTTTATGGGAGTAAAACATCCAGTCTTTCTCCTGTAGGGCTGCTTGTGGTTTTGAAGTGCAGGCCACATGAATCACAGCCCAACTCATAACTACTAAACCACCTGGGCACCTATTACATGAGGTACACAGACATCTAAAATGTTTCCTAGCACCAAATCTGCTGTGGTTTCCACTAGTTTTTTCACCAGTAGCTACAGCTCAAGTAGCAGAGAGCGTACAGCGTAAAGCTGTTGCATAAAATAACACATAGGTTATTGCTATATCCCGTGTTTTAGTATACTTAAAGCATATCCATACTGCCCGAAGTTCACCACTAGCTTCTCCGGGTCAGAAAAAGGAGACTTTCTGCTCCCACACAAATGTACAGATTTGGAAGTTCTCTTGGGTTCTATAAGATGACTCTAAGTTGGAATTGAATCAATGACAGTGATATATGTATTTTTTTTTTTTAATTCATTTTATTGGGGACTCATACAGCACTCATCATATTGTATACATACATACATACATACATATGTTGTGTCAGTAGTTACATCTTTTCTGGGATGGGGTGGGGTTCTTTTTTTTTTTGATTTGTGAGAAGTAAGCCAATTTTATAGGGCAAGCAAGTTTAGATATATGTATTTTTAAGTGATTCCAAATATGTCATACATAAATAAAAAAATAGTAAAATTTAGAGTGGCATGTTCACATCCCTTTTAATTGATTTAAAATGCTTCAACAAATTGACAAGATCCTCACAGAGTTTAGAAAAATCCTTCACACTACTATCTCATTCTGAGAATTTCCACCACGCAACAGTAATACAAGCAGAAGCTGTGGCATCACTGACAGGACAAATTTCAAGGGCATTTCAGGCAAGGATTTACTACTGGTGTTTTTAGGGAAAAGGGAAGTTCAGATAAAGTATACCTTCTAGAGGCAAATGAAACAAACTCACTGCCCTCCGGTCAAGGGTGACTCACAGCAACCTATTGAACAAGTGGAACTGCCCTGTGGGTTTCTGAGACTGCAGCTCCAGGGCCGGTGGAGAAAGCGCCACCTCTGTCTCTCTCTCTCTCTCTCTCTCTCTCTCTCTCTCTCTCTCAGGGGCTGGCGGTTTCAAACTGCTCACCTTACCTTTGGCAGCCCAGCTCGGAACCACCCGTACTCCTTGGAGAGATCTCTGTGCCTATCAAGAGAGGAATTCACACTCAGACTTGAAGAATAATCAATGCAAGGAAAAGAGGTGTGAATTTTAAAAGGTTGGGTTTTTTTAAAAAAGTTATTTTATTGAAAGAGATAAGCTACTCAGTGTTAGCTGGTCACAGACGGGGAAGGTAACACATTAGAAGTGTGTTGTCAGGAGGCAAACTGCTACGACCATAGGCTCCACTTGACAAGCACAAAGTCTTGGGCTCCCCCATTTCTTCAAGCACAAAAGTGGATACACTTTCCAGTCACAGGCTCATGGAGACCAAATAAATGGGATTATCAAGCAAGAGTCTTGAGGCCTTCCCTCAGTCAAGGCTTCAGGAGAAAAGTATTTCATTTCCCAGATGCTTTGTGGGGGGATTCAAGAGTCTCTTTCGCATCACAATGACATGCTCCCAGGTCCTTCTCCTCTTTTCTGTGTACTCATTTTTCCGACATTTTCTCATCTCCTGAACAAGATCATTGCAATGGCCCTAAAACTTCAGAACGCTGTGATTTGTGTGGCATTCCTTCAGCAAGCTAATCAAGGTGTTGCATTTTTCAATATGCAGGTGTGGAGGCAAGTCAGGATGCGTCTTCAGAACATGAAGGATCACAGCAGAGCAACTTGCAAGCTGCCACCGCAGGGTGTCTGGAGCTGTGTCCCTGGGAGGAGCACTATGAGGCCTGTGTGGCCAAAGCCCAACCATTTGGGTGGGAGGTGACCACTGAGGACGCCCTCACAGGTGCAAAAGGTTGGTTGTTGTTGTTTTTTAATTTAACTAATTCCCAAGAGTTCTCAGAACTAGTGAACCCAAAATATCTCATCAGATACCATGCCCTGGAAATCATTACTGATAATGCATCTTTTGGGGGGAAAGGGGACACCACTGCCTTCTGGTTGTCATGGGAGCTACCCAGCCTTGCTGCTGCTGGATTTGAACCGCCAAGCCAGTGGGCCGCAGCCCTGCACTCAACCACTATGCCACCGGGGCTCAGCCGATAATGCATCTTTAAAGAACCGCTTTCACACCAATATTGCCAAAGAAAGAGTCTTGTACTTTTTACGAGTGAAAGAAAAAGAGTTTTTTCAAGGAATAATAGACTTGATGTGGGCAGCTTTATGTAAAAGGAAAAATACTCCAACCTTCAAGTAAGTAGGGGGTCTAAGCACACAACACAGGAAAAATAGGCGTTAACTATTTATTACAATTAAGATGAGTTTTAGCTTGAAGATCTTTGAAATGAGTAGAAAGGAGTAGATTGCTGCCTAGGTGAATAGCAGTTCTATATGATTGCAGTCATCACACACTTTTTCCAATAACAAATTATTTACCTCTTATTATATCCTTCCCATTAATAAATAGTTTATATCCTGACCCTTTGCTACCTGGAAATGCATGTTAGCTCTGTCCCTTTTCCATCTGACTGGAGTACTTCCAGAGTGAAGCTTTTTCATTTAAAAACAGAGGAAAACACACACACATTATCATGTGGGGAAGATTCTTCTGAGAACTTGCCCCTAATTCCTAGAGTGGAGTCACTCCTGTCTCTTACTCAGCCATAGGGTATACCTGAAGACACCAGATGTACTTGTGGCACAACTAGTGTTCCCAATCGTCCATGTGAATGGTGTTCTAGACCCTTCTTCTCAACCTGGGGCTGGTGTCCGCATAGGAGACCAAGATGCATGTTATGGAGAGCTGGAGTAGCCTCCAGGTTGGAAGACTAGCGTGGAGGGGGAGAAGAGTACTGCTTGTAATGATGTGAGCACAGCGAACCAGAGCTTCCACTAGCCTGTCTGGCCCTAAACCTGCTTTAACCAGAGGTTTCTCTGAGAATGGGATTGATTATGTGACATTCCTTCCCAGAATGGAGCCCTGGTGGCACTGTGGGTTATTTATTAGGCTGTTAACCACAATTAAACTCCAGCAGCAGCTCTGTGGGAGAAAGATGTGGTTTTCTATCCTCCAAAACAGGGCCTTGGATACTTACAAGCAATTCCAATTTGATGCGAAGGTTACCTACGAGTTGGAATCAAGTCTATGGCAGCGAGTTTGATTATTGCTGATTTATTTGGTCTTCCCAGAAAAGTGTACATAAACATTAATTTGCATAAAATATTGCAGTTCAAGAGCCTTCTCTCTTTCTTTCATCCTATCCCTGGATCTTGAACTAGAAAACCTTTTATAGAAAAGTTAATACTAATGATGTGCAAGACCAGGTATTTTCCAGTCTCTAATAACTAATAGCAGGATTAAAGAGCAGGATCCCAAATTCTCTGTTCCAGGCAAGATCCCCCAACACTCTTTGACTTGATACCATGAGGTCAGCCTTCTTTTTCCTTATTTTTTTAAATCCTCTTACCATAATTTCTTTAGTCATCAAAAGCTTTCCAGGCCTCCCATGCTATTCCTTAAATATCAATCTGAAATCATATTACAGCTCAGTGGGCCATCAGGAGAATCTTTGCTGCTCAAGCTCACCCTTATCTAGACACACACCCTTGTTGTATTTTGTTTTCATAGCAATTGTCATCATTGAATTTAAGTTGCATTTTATGTGTCCATCTACCCTGAGACATAAAGGTGAGATCTTTTTCCTATTTATTTACTTATTTATTCTTGATCCATAAAAATGGTTATTTGGTGTGTAAAAAGCACTCCATATATATGCATTGAGTGTCCAGTTGGTGGATCGAAAGCTTACATTTAGTGAGTACCTACTACATGCCAGGCATGTAAGCACTTTCATTTGTACCATTTCATTGCCTCTTTGGCACAAGCTTATGATAGTAGTGGGGGTTGCTTCTCATTTTACAGATTAGGAAGTGAGGGCTTAACGAGGTCATACAAGGTTCCCAAGACCACAGAGCCAGTGGGTAGTGAAAGTAAGATTCATATCAAGTGTCTGTGCTTCTCAACACAGGCATTTTACTGTGGGGTGAAGTCATTGAGTGAACTATCCTCAACCATACAACACAGATGGAATGTCAAAGCCTCTATTTTCTTTTGCTTTCTGAATGGTTTTTTTGTTATTCCTACAGATCATGAAATAAACCTGATGTGTTCACTGCACACACATGTGCACATGCGCACACACACACACACACACACACACTCCAGTCATATACACTTTCTTCCTCTAGCACATATTGTAATGTGATTTGGAACACTGGACCTTGAATAATTGAGTGGAACAAGAAATGACATGACATTATTCACTTTCCACCAGCCCCCCACGGGCATTGTCCAAGAGATGTAAAGTCCAATTGGAGACATGCCATGGTTGAAATTGAGCATTCATGTCATGCCTGTGTGAATGCCGAATAGCCAGGCACGAGCTCAAAATGATGCATTGCACCTGCAAGCCTGCGATGGTGCATTCATTTCTCATCCATGGGGGCTGGGGTGACACCTCTGGAAAGAAGGAGTCTGGGACTAGCAACTGTGCATTGGCCAGTAAGCTATTGACTTGAAAGGGCAAGATCACCTTCCATAACAATTCCGGCTGCCTCCCACACTGCCATAAAGATACTGCTTCAGTGGGGAGAGGTGGCATCTTGTGGCACATAAATGACCACATGGGGGAAAAAAGATGAAAAAATCTTGTGAAAAATCTGTGTTAACCTCCTTTCCTATCAATGCTCCCTCTGTGTGCACTAAATTGAGTCACCCCTCCTTTATTTTTATCGGTGAAATGAAGGTTTTGATTCACATGAGCCCCTCCCTTCCCCCACAAAGTGATAGTAAGGATAGAGATGTCTATATTAAATGTTTCTGATGAAAGTTCACATCGCTGAAAATTCACTCACTGTATTTACACAGATATTCCAGCAAGTGATGGGAGGACACACCAAAAGAAAACACACAAACATAAAATTCCAGTACCTCATCCTTCTGGGGCTGGTTCTATTCTCTGGTCAGGGTCATTATCAGGACTGAAGCAGCCTCCCTGGTCACCTAATAAGACCACAGAACAGAGAGAGGCACTATAAATATCTTTGCAACTCCTAAGTCAGATGACAAGGCTTTCATTTAAGACCCCAAAGGTTCAGACCACTGAAAAACAAAGCATCTGAAATGCTGGATGAAATGTAGAACCCCAGGGTCTATGGAATTACATTCTCTGAATTCCGCACCCAGATGTGTGCATGTCAACATTCTTCCTGGGAGATTCTGATGCGCTCTCTTTGTTTCAACATAGAAGCTAGATCTTTCAAGAGTTAAGAGTATTTAGGAGTCCTGATCTTTGGAAACCAAAAGGATATAAAGTGAGAAAAAATGTGATGATAAATTTATGTGAAGATATATGTCAGGGACAAAGGAACACTTTAATCCAGGTGTTTAGCAAACGACCACCTGAGAGATACATATAACCACTGCCTAGTTTATAAATTAGTTTCATTGGTATGTTGCTGTTAGACACTATGGAGTCAGCCCCAAATCAAACAATACTGTGTACCACAGAATGAACGTCTGATCCAATGCTTTCCTCATGACTGCTCTTATGCTTGAGCAAATTGTTGTCAACACTGTGTCCATTCAACTCATGGAGGGTCTTTCTCTTCTTCGCTGTCAGTCCACTTAACCAATCATTATGTCTTTCTCCAGAAACTGACCTCTCCTGATAACATGTTCAAAGTACATGAAATAAAATCTCACCATCTTAGCCTCCACAGAGCATTCTGACAGCACTTCTTGAAAGATAGATCTGTTGGTTCATTGATCATTGGAATAGCCACACATATTCATTTTGTTGGACTTTTCCGAAACAGTTTGCCCATCATCACCCTAGTAAGACTTAAAGAGAGGCTATTATACAGGAAGAGGGAGTGCCAAGAGGAGACACTGAGTGATGAGGGTAACAAAGGTGCCAGCTGAGGTGCCTTGTATGGCTCAATCACTCTATACACAACACACACACACACACACTGCATACCTACTATACATGACATACCAAAACTTACTATACCCCTAGACACCACCACATCCATCCCTCATTTCTACATCCCAAACACCTTAAAACACCCAAAGAGCACATCATGCCAAATACATGTTTCACATATCACACATTCCTCAAAAAATAAAACCCAAACAAACCCTCTTCGTTTATTCATAGGATGACTATATAACTCATGACACTATAGGAGTATATAACCCTCCAAATGCTACACATAAGACACATAAACACACACATATCTGATCTCACAAAAGTCCAGCAGTTTTCGAGGATTTCCTCAGTCTTCTTTCTCTAAAGGTTTTCCTGTATATCCACCCACTCCCTAACCTGGCCAAGAGAAGGGACCCAAGGCCAGGAGCCAGGACAATTGAACATAATGTTAGATATAAATCATTGATTGATAAGGCAACTTTGATTAGCAAGTACCTTTGTAAGTATATTAGTAAGCATCATTGATCAGTAAATATCTTTCTTAGTCTCAGAGTCTCTATCTGTAAAAAGCAGAGGTTGGACAAGTTGTGGGACCCTCTCTGTTCAAGATCTTCAATCTCTACATGATTTTGTATACATGGTTAATGGATGATGTTAATAGACTCATCCTGGCTGGGTGATTTTAGAAGGAATATTACTGATGCAATTCTCAGCTCAAAGGGTTTCACTACAGATGCAGGCTAGGTAGTAATGGCAGATATTGTATATCATTGTGTTTCATACCCAATTTGTTTCTGATCCATCACAGCCTTCTTTAGATCACAGGTTGGTGTACCTGATAGCTATTTTGTGATAAATTTTATGAAACAAAGTACCCTTTGAAATCAGAAAATTTGCATTCCACTCTCATGTCTGTGACAAAAAAAAAAGCCAAGCTCATTGCCATGAGTTGATTCTGATTCACAGCAACCCTATATGGCAAAGCAGAATTGGTCATGTGGGCATCTGAGGCTAAGCATAACTCTTTACAGGAGTAGAATGCTTCATCATTCTTCCACAATGCTAATGGTGATTTTGAACTGTACTTACCAAGCTAACTTTAAACTATACTCCCGGGGTTCCCTATATCTTGCAGTATGCAAATCAGATCTAGGTTGGTTAAAAGGGAGGAAAAAAATCATACCAAATTCGAATTTGGGGGGGGGGCATTGAATGGAGACGCAATGTCCATTTGTAGACAATTGAGCGATCCCCCACAGAGGGGCCACAGGGAAGAGATAAGCCAGCCAAGGTGCAGTATAGCACCGATGGAACACACTTTTCTCTAGTTCTTTGGTGGTTTCTTCCCCTCACTATCATGACCTCAATTCTGCCTTACAAATCGGATTAGACCAGAATATGCACAGTGCTACAGATCCACAACAGAGGGAATTCAGGAAGATAAACCCCTCAGGGCTAGCAAGGAAAGACCAGGAGGTTCAGGGGAGAGTGAGAAAGGGGGAATCAATTACAAGGATCCAACTTTAACCCCCTCCCAGGGGGAAGAATAATGGAAACATGGGTGGAGGTGATGGAGGATGATGTAAAATATAAAAATAGTAATCTATAACTTATCAAGGATTCGTGAGAGAAAGAGGGTAGGAAAGGGAGGGAAAAGAAATGAGAAGCTGATAACAGGGGCTCAAGTGGAAAGAGAATGCTTTAAAAATGATGAAAGTGGCATATGTGCAAATGTGTTTGACACACTGGATGAGTGTATGGATTGTGATAAGAGATGCAAGAATTCCCAATAAAAGAAGAAGAAGAAGAAGAAGAAAGGGTGGATAAAACCTAAAGTAAAAGAAATTGGGTTCCATCCTTAAATATGTAACCTTGAACAAATTACCTGAACTTTCTGATGGATATTTTTTATATCTTAAAAATGAAAATACTATTATAGAATCCCTGTGAAGATTAAATGCAATGGAGTGGAGCATATAAAGAACTAAGCTTATAGTAAATAAATACCATGTAATATAATAATGTAGCTTGTGAGACGGCTGTTTCATTCTCCTGCTGAATAACAAATTATTCCAAAACTTAACAGCTCAAATAAGTAGGTATTTATGATTCCATTGTTTTCTGGGGTTCCAAGAGTTAGAGCATGACTAAGCTGTTGTCTTTGGTTCTAAGGTGGCACACAGGCTACAATCCAGATAGTGGCCTCATTTGAAGTGGGAAGGGGATGGATCCTCTTCCAAGTTCTTCTTGTAATTGTTGACAAGATTCAGTTCTCAGAACCTGTTGGATAGAAGGTCTCTAATTCCCAGTGATTTTCTGCCTAGTAACCATGCTCACTTTCTAGTCATATAGATTTCGTCAGGAGAGACAATGTGACACTTTGTCTGTCTTAGAGACAAGCAACTAAGAAAGTGTCCAAGAGAGATGCCATAGTCTTTCCGTAATCTTGAAAGCAGTATTCTATCACTTCATGCCACTTTTAATTCACTAGAAATAAGCCACTAATTCAAACCCATGTTCAAAGGGAAGTTACCAAGGGTATGAATGCCAGGAGGTAGGTATCATTAAGGATCATCCTAGAGGCCATCTACCACAATGGTATAAAGTAGAAAGAATATGCATTCTGAAATAAAAGCACTTAAGTTTGATACTGAGTCTACCACCTTTCCAGCAGTTCCAATTTCTCAGTGTTCTGCTTTAATGAGAATAATAAATAGCAATATCCCTAGAAAAATCACTAGTTAAGTTGTATTTAGATTCCACTAAAATTTCCAGAAGTTTCTCTTTTGAGACAGTTCTGAGTACAGAGTTGGCACTCAGTAATTGCACATTGAATAAATTAAGGAATCTCTGCCTATCGAATGGATAATCTAGAACAGGAGAACAGGTCCTGTATGATTGCCTGCTGGCCTTGATATCATCATTAGAGCTGGTAAGGGTGGGAGTGAATGAATAAAACTGTCACACCAGAACCCACAATGAGACACTAAATCCATAGTGCTGACAGACTGCCGACTCACTTCCCCAGGAACCCGGAGAATGCCCAACAGATGGAAACGCACTCTTCATATGGCAACTGTGGTATTTCCCCCATGTCACCAGGCCTACAGCCAGAAACATATTTGGCCACAGTACACAAACGGATCAATCGTCTGCAAATAAGTCACCTATGTTGTTTCAGAGATGATTTTTCATCTTTAAATTCAAGTCAGCATCGCGGGAGTTTAGGCGTGATGTACATACTGCCTCTGGATTTGGAATCTGACCTTGCTTTTGCAAATTGCATTCCAAGCTGAGGACCCTTTCCAAGCCCTCTTCCCCCAAACAAAAGCAGTCTGGAGTTCTTCAATACAGACCTGGAAGAGGAGAGGAGTGGGTAGCGGTGAGGCTAAGGGGAGAGACACACATGGGATTTCAAGGACTTGAACAACTGGACCTCTCTTCGGAGGAAAGAAAGTTTCTCAAAGGGGTTATTAGTGGCAAAGGTGCAAGTCGGGGGGGGGGGCATTTTGTTAATTTTTGAAGGAATCCTGACTCAGGACCAATTATTCTCCCTGAAACTTAGTTGTCCTCATCTGTGAAATAAGAATGTCTATTTTGCAAGACTTAATGGAGACTCCACCAGGAGGAAGAGGAAGTAACTTCAATGGTTTGCAAATGAGTTGTTATTATCAACTCCCTCTTATTTCCTAGGTTTAATAAAAGCAACTAGCAACAGCTAACTTCATTTGAACATTAATTATATCCAAAGAAACCCTAGCGGTGTGGCTATCTACTCCCATTTAGATTTGATAGACTCAGAAGTGCCATGGAGACGTTTCACTGTGTCCTGCAGGGTCACTGGGAGCCCTGTCATAACGGTTAACTTGCTGGGCTGCAAGTGTCATGGCTAGCAGTTCAAAACCACCAGAAGCTCCTTAAAAGAAAGACTGGGGTTTCTACCCCCACAAACAGTTCACAGTCTCAAAATCCCACAAGGGGCCACTCTGAGCCAGCAATGATTCATTGGCAGTGATGGGCATACAGGATCCCTGTGAGTTAGAATTAGCCTAGTGGCAGTGGGTGTTTTTTGCGTTTTTAGTTATGTGTCATTGCTTGTTTTCTCTAATAGCATCAATTGTCTTTGAGACAGTGTTGATACATGCTGATTGTAGGTGTGACCAGTAAAACTGCTTCAGAGGATTTTTCATGACCGCTTTGGGGAGAAGGAAAATGATCAGCTCAGTTTTTCAAGGTGCTGGGTGGGCTCAGATCTCCAGTTTATCCACTAGTGCCAAGAACATCCAACATTTACCCCGCCTAGGACATTATATTATTTATCTTTCCCCAAATGAATGTGTATTATTGTTATTTCCATTAGGCAGAGGGAGGAACTGAGCCACAGAAACATGAAATAACTTCCCCAAATCTCACAGCTAATAAATGACAGAGCATTGATTTAATTTTATTTTCTTTCCTGGACATCTGATTCTAGGTGTCATAGTAAGCGGTTAAGCGAAGCTTACTTTTGGTTGCTAATGAAAAGCTGAGTGATTTAGTTGGTGGATTTGTAAATGCATGCAATCGCTATGGAAAACAATATGGTGATATTTAAAGCAACTGGGAATTGATATTCCATATAATCCAGCAATACCACTATTGGGCATATACCCCAAAGAAATGAGATACAGCTAACATGGAGGTATGGGTACACTCTTCCACGTTTATAGCAACACAGTTCACAAGAGCAAGAAACTGGAAGCAGCCCAAATGCCCCAAAGTGAAAGAAGTCATAAAGAACCTACGGTACATATACACAACAGAGTATTGTGCACCCCTGAAAAAACAGTGATGAAAGCATGAAGCACCACATGAAAGGACTTGTACACCACTCTGATGTTTGAATTTAGTCAATAACAAAAAGACAAATATTGTATAAGTCCACAACTATAAGGAAAAAGCACCAAGGAAGTTAATCTCAGGGATCAAATCTCACACAAAGGAACAGAAAGTCTGTCTACCGATCTTGAACCATTGATCACTCCCCTTGGGTGCATTTCATAAGGCCCACCTCAAAACGGAGAGATGTCCCATAAACTTGGGTCCCTCCATCAAGAAGGGGAAAGAAGGAGAAGAGTCTTGACTGAATGCTCTACAGCAATGAGACGGGCTATGACAAATCCACAGGAATGAGAGGAGAACCTTACTGGAAAGTCAAATTAACATCAGGGAGGGAAGCATCTGCATTTCAGAAGAGACGCTGATATTCCTCTCCATGGGGGTTGTGGGTAAATGGGAAAGAGCAGCCTCGCCTTGGGAAGGGAGGCTAAACAATAACTGCAGGGAGTCTAAGGGGAGAATGGACTTGGTTTTCAGGTCCTAGGCAGGCACATTGAATAAGTTTCTACCCCACACACCGTGGACTAAGCCCAAGGATGCTGACCTTACAGGGAACATGACAGCCCCCCCCCCCCCCCCCGGTGCCAAACCAGAAGGACTCGACATGGAAACCCAAATAAATACATTGGGTTTTACCTCAAAGCTGCCTGTAGCCTTTGGACTTAGAACTGAGACTTCCTGATGAGCGAGTAATCAAAAGATGACCATCCTAGACTGTGGAAAAGGTGGCCATTGGATCTTGGGTAGGACTCCTGGCTTAGTGGGTTTCTAACGAAGCGGTCCCAGAATCATCATATATTTCTATTTCAGTGCTCCTCCTTTTACTATTACAAGGGTACTCTTGAAAGAAATGATAGAGTAAAGTGTCCCCTAGCACAAGTCCTCATGCTCAATGTAAACAGAGTTCAATTATATAATCATTCTGTACAAAGCAACATACCATTGTATCTTGCAATTGGCTTATACTCTTACATAAACTCCTTATATCAACAATGCCTTAATCTTTATAACATTGAATAAGTTATTGACATTATCACTGAAATTGCCTTATAGCACACATGAGAATGGTTGACAATATTTTTCTTTCTCATTTGTATAGTGCTTTTCTTTGGTTTCTGTTTTTTTTTTCTTAGTTTACAGTTATTATTGAACTGCTCGAGTTTTGTCATAGAATAACCACCAAAGTAAACCAGAGTTGTTCGTCACCTGGAGCCAAGCAGATGGATTCTGGGCTCTCACTTAATGCTCATCCAAATCTGAGGATTAGTTCACATAATATGGCCCTGCTCCGTCCTCACCCCCAAGAAGAGATCAGTGAAGATAAGGATGCCACGGCAAAGTGTAGTGAAGAAAGCAAACGGTGCCAGCCATCACTTAGAGTAGTGTCTGAATCTTAAAGGCTTGTCTTCAAGCAGGCAGTCATCTAAGTGAGGCATCACTAAGTTCAAAGTGAAGAAGAACACCAACCCGTTTGATCCAGACAGACAATAAGAAAATGCAAATATGATGGAGGGAATAATATCAGAGATTAGACTGTGAACCCCCAATTTGTGGAAGGGTATGGAGGGGAGTAGGTATCCAAAATTCATCTGCAGAGTATCTAGCCAGATGAAGCCCCTGGCAGATCCCCTCTGGCTCCAGACAAGGGACTCCAACAGCTTTACTGTCAGACAGAGACTGTTGTAAACTTGATTACAGTGGGTCAAATTGCAATATAATGCAATATTTGGCTAGACAGCCTCCTCTTCATCTGACCTAAATTTACTCTAGGCTTAATTATTTCTTACTTGTTCCACAGCATGAATTTCTTCTATTTTTAGTGTTGTAAATATTACTGGTGGTCCTTTCTTTGTTTTAAATTCTCAGTATTACTTTTGTCTTTCTGGTTCATTTTTTATTGTTTATGCTATGTTTCTCAGTTTATGGAATTTGGAAAATATGGATGAATAGAGGTAATAACTAATGCCACCTCTATCAGGGACCAGTGGGTGGGGAAGTTAGGGGGGATGGAGGAGCAAGCAATAAATACAGGAGGGGGAAGTGAGTCCTAGAACTAATTGTTGTTTATTTGTGGGTAAACAACTCTTTTTAAAAGTGACTTCACAATGGGAGCGTAAGATATGTGTGTTCTAGATCAAGAAAACTACTAACGGAAGGAAGGAAGGAAGGAAGGAAGAAACCTAATTTCCCCAATGGCTACTCTGGGTGTAAAGGAAAGAGTTTTTGCTTAGGGGGCATTGAGTTTATGATAATGGTGGTGGCATAATTTGGGAAAAGGTTATCAATAATGATTGCATAATTGAGTATGGCATGGAAATCTACATTTAGAAGGTGTTGGTGAAGGGCGGGGAGGGTTGCAAACCTACACTTCCTTCTGGGAGAAGGTGGTGACAGTGTCCATCTTTCAGAATCCATAGCCTTGGTAGCCCTGTCTGACAATACTGTCTTGTCCTATAGGGTCTCTCTGAGTTGGAACCAATTCAATGGCAATGAGTCACCTGACTCCTGAAACTATGCTTGTATCTTATGCCTCCCATTAAGATAATTTTATTTTAACAAGGGCTTCTTGAAGACAGCTATTCAGTCATGGTAGAAATTCCACACGGTGCATCGAGCAGGTGAGAGAAACATCTGGAAACCAGGCCTTGCACTGTGCACCATCCCTGACTGCCTCCTGTCCTTTGGAGAACTGGCCACCTGCCACAGGGATAGGAAAATTAAACTTGCTTATCATGTTTTGCATCCTCACACAGTCTTCCTTAATCTTGTGTAATAAACTTTACCAAATTGGTGTGCTAAGTGACTTAAGTAAGTGTCTTAGAGCTTGGAGGGCTGAAGTGTGAAGGACAACAAGTCTCCCATCCTTGTGCTTCATTTTGTAACAAACTACGTTTATCACATATCTGCTCAGTTCCACAGACTGGGCCACAGCACCTAACAGGTTTTCTCATTATTCCAAACAATAACATATGTAACAATATATGTTCGAGCCTCTGGTACTCCCACGAACAGTTGACAAATTCAAGTCCAAGCAAGCATGTGTCCTCTCAAGATTGACAACCGGAATCTAGGGTTCATGTTCAGAGCTACCTAGTTCCAAAGGCAATGCTTTTATTTCAGCCCATCATCCCTAAAAAAGTTACCTGGATTTCAGAGATCTGCTCCTTATGCTGAAAAGATTCACTAGTCTGAATTTTACCAGATGGTAGTGTAATTTGGCAGGCTGGAGAAAAGTCTATTGTGTGTGTGGGCGGGAAGAGATATGGGTCACATAAAATAAAAGTGCTTTTGGAGACAGAGAAGATGTGGTTCAGAGCACTGGCTCACATACATTAAAGGAAGTCTGTGACTCTGGCTGTAAGTTAACGTCTATCATGTCAAGGAGGAGTAGAACTGGAAAGGCTTGTGTGCCAAGATTCCTACCTTGGATGTCAAAGCCACAGTTTTGAAAAATGCTCTTTTCCCACCATGAAAAGGTCAACTTATAGACTCGCACCACACACACACACACACACACACACACACACACAAATCCCTTCAAACAGAAAATGTTTCAAGAAACAAGAGTTTGATCTGAAGGAAATGCAGAATTAAAAAAAAAAAAAAACAAAACCCAGAACATATTCTGACACCCAGTTTTGGTGCCTACTGAACCAAAAATGGTCACCACAACTCACACCGCTGGGAATGCAAATTTTTGAAATAAGATTTTTAAGGGGCAATTTGGAAATGCTGATTGAAGAGTTTAAACATGTGTGTGGCTTTTTTTCCCAGTCATTCTGCTTCTAGGATAGTATACTAGGGTAATAATTAGAGAGATGCATACATAAAATCATCACAGCATTATTTTAAGAGAAAAATGATAGCACTCATCTAAATGACAAATAGTAAGGGTAATCATTCACTGTCGTAATGTAGGATGTGTTACAAGTTCATGGTTTTCCCTATCAAGCCTGCTTGTCCTCTAGCACTCCCCACTCAGTGGCATCCTCATCCATTCAGGTGCACCTGGTGGAAACCAGAGAGTGGTCCTGGATGTCTTTTTCTCTTTATTTTCCCACCATTCAGCCACCAAGTGCTATCCCCTACAAGTCATAAATGATATCAATTTTAGTGAGTTCTCTCATATACAAGTGATATAATCCTAGTTCCAAACCACCAACCTCGCTTTCCTTAGTATTTCTTATCACAAAATCAGGTGTCAACAAATCAATCTGAACTCGAGAAGATCCCATGTGAGTAGAACTGCACCCACAGGGTTTTCAATGTCTGTTTTGTAAGGCTTCTAAGGGTGAATACAAACCTCCAAGTTTTGATTAGCACCCAAGTGAATTAATTGCTCCCATCACCCAAGGACCCCTTGATACTCCCAGGCTCCCCATCCAAATTCACAAATATTTCCCATTTTTAAGATGATACTTTCTTCCTCTGGGCACCTGGTAGATTTGAACTACCAACACTGCAGTTATCATGTTGACATTCCAATTTGTAACGCACTACCAAAGATCCCTTTTTGCAGAGAAATCTCTCCATAAATCACATTCCCAGCTGGTTATTCCTTTATTTCCTTTACCCTTGTGTTACCCGCCACCACAACCCCACCCCCTGAGAGATACTGAGGAAAGGTATATGGCGCCTCCCTGTCTCCAGGACCTATGAGTATGATAAACCTAGTTGTTTTTCATGGCCTCCCTGACTCCCCTTTCCTAAATTACTTTGGTCTTACCATCCATTGCACAGAATTTGTTTGTGCAATCATGCAGACTCAGGAAAAACTAGTCATCTCTGCCTTGTTATGGTGTAAGTGCTCACAGACAATGCACACACGAATAGCCATTGTTCTGTTCCAGGAAAGTCTTATTTACAAGTAAATAGTAAACTGGATGTGATACAAGGACCAGACTTTTCAGACTCCTGAATTGTAGAATCTGACCCTTATTCTGCCCTCAAACTTCCACAACATTTTCTCCCCATTTGGTCCCAATCTCCTAATAAGAACCTTCCTGCAAGCAGCTTCCTCCTCAAAGGGTCCTGCTATTTCTTTCTGCTCCCTGCACTCCCCTCCTTTCAGCACAACACTGTGTTTACCTCACCAGATTTCCCACCACTCTGGTCTCCGCTTTAGGGTCCTTCTCTTAAGTGCATCTTTTTAGGACTTCCTGTCTTCCTGTCCTCATGAAAGTCTCTGTGGTTGTCCTTTAGGCAGTTTATCAAATTTGAAAATAAACATTAGTGCAGTTTTGTACTTATGCTGTCACTTCTGGTAGACCCATAGATTCATGAGATGAGGAACAATGCCTATGATGGTTCACAACTGACGTGGTATCTAATACACATAGAATACATTCAATCTTTATAGAAATGTTCTTGATTAAATGAATGATCACATCTAAGAAAAAGTCTGCAAAGCTATAAGTGGAAATGTTAGAAGATAAACATGCCAGAGTTTTTTTATGTCTTGTTTTACTTTACCCATTTCTCAAATTTTCTACAAAGAGCATATTACCTAAGACATAATAATATACTGGTATACTCGGAAAATAATTAATATTGAAAGAGACTGAGGCCTTGCTCTTACCTTTAATTAACTTGTCACATTTGCCCCCCACTCCCATCATTTTGGGTAATTATCTTTCTGTTTTCACTTAATCAGAGCTGCATAATAAACCCCTTTACTGCCCTTCTTGTTGGCATCACCCGGTCATTCCTCATGTTGTACAGGTGAATCCAGCTGGCCCAGAAAAGTCACAGCAGCCATGTGAATCTGGGTAGCGATCTGCGATATGTCACCCCTCCCAGGGAGGCCTGGAACAGGTGGATATTGGTGCACACCCACCCATGCAGTCTCCTGTCCTTCCAGGATCTCCAGACTGCAGGTTGAGGAAGGAGATATGGGATCATTTGCAACCATGTGATATTACAGGCCCGGATGCTTTCGCCATGCAGAACCCTTCCATGCAGACAGGAAGTGTGGCAGCTCGCTTATTTAGTTCCCTTACCAGTGACTCCAGTTCAAACATCTGCTCATTTCCATAGCAGGCTGGTCTCCAAGTAGTACTTGAGGGCAAAAGATCACATGGCCAACACGTTCCTGTTCACTCATCCAGTAACTCCCTCCACATTCAAGAGGAAGCAATTGAAGATGAGACTAATTATTATCTCCAACTAGAGATAGAATTCAGTTACACTGTGTGGCTGGAATGAGCAGAAGGGTCAGTTTTTTTCCAAGTGTGTGATTTATGAGAAATTATGAGCATAAAAAAATGTAAAGCTCTGCCCTGTCCCTGATTCAAATAATTTCTAGACCAGTTGGATAATAAAAACAGATACATAGAAAGACAAGCGATAGCACAAGGTGAAAGAAAGCGGCAGTGATAGTGGCAATCAGTGACAGGGAGGACATACCCTGGTTCTGGCCAAGTTAAAGCCATTCTTTACTTTCATAGCCTCCGCTATCAGAGTGGTTTGGGTTGCAAGTAACAGAAAATCTCAAATGAAACTTAGCAGAAAATAAATGTCATCTCCAAATTGTAGAGTCCAGAAGTATGGAAAGCACTGGAGATAATTTTTTAGCAGCTCACAAAGACATCTGGGCTTCTGCTTTTAAAAATTTTTGTCACTATAAAATTAGTGTTCACTGAAGCTCTGATCTTAGAATCAAGTTGACAATACATGCATGAAATCTAGAGATGACAGTATCTTCCTTTGGTTTTCTGTTGGAAAAATAAAAATATTCTTTCATCTACTTCCAGCAGATTCCCAAAATGCTTTATGGGCTATAATTGGGTCATTTGGACCATGAATCAATCTCTAGCAAAGGGCAGAAATATTCCTTGGCCTAAATTAGATCTACCAATCGAACTGAATGGAGGTCAGGTTTTACTAGAGCAATTAGTTACATGAGGGATCATTACTATTAGGAAACAGAAGGAAAAGAAGACTAAGCAGACAGAATTATCCCTTCATTTACTCAACTTACTGCCATCAAGTTGACTCTGACTCATAGAGACCATATATGACAGAACAGAATTGTCCTCATGGTTTTGCAAGACTGTAACTCTTTTTGTTTGTTTGTTTTGTTTGGGGGGACATCACTGCCCTCTGGTGATCATGGTAGCTCCCCAGCCTTACTCCTCGAGAGCAGCTGCTGGATTTGAACCTCCAAGCCTGTGGGCCGCAGTCCCGCACTCAACCACTACACCACCGGGGCTCAGCCCAAGACTGTAACTCTTTATAGAGGAACAGAAAGCCTCATTTTTCTCCCACAGAGTGTTTGGTGGTTTAAAATTGCTGCCAAAATGTGTTAGTCCAGGTAGACTAGAGAAACAAATTCATAGACACACACATATGTATAAGGGAGAGGTTTATATACAAGATGTATGGAACTTTGAGAAAGCAGCCAACCCAATCCAGGCCAAGTCCATCAGTCCAATATTAGCCCATCTGTCTGATACCAATCCATAAGTCCTCTTCAGACTCACATGGCACATGCCATGACGCCAGGATAATTACAGGTCAGTGGATGCTGCGTCTCATGTATCTAGCGGTGGTAGAAGCATTTCATCACTGGCGGGGGACTCTCTGTAGCTTCTCAAGCATTCCAACTTCTCAAGCATTCCAGTCTCTATGTGGCTTTACAGGCTTCAGAGGTCTGGTTCCATCTGGGGAAGCCCATGTGACTGCTCCTCTGAGACACCTCGCAAGGGAGCCAACTTTCTGTCTTGTCAACTGCAATGTCTCCAAGGACTGAGTTTTGTGTCTTGTCAGTAGCATCTCCAAGAGGGAAAAATACCACGAGATTACCCAGAATTCTCAGGAGAAAGCCATGCCTACACAGAGGTCTCATTGGCTATCTCCAGGTTGACAGACTAGACTCCACTCCTACACTAAAGCGACCAGACGTCCCGCTTTTGGGAAAACAGCCCCGATTTTAAGCAATTTTTCCCAAGTCCTGTGGCATTTTTTAAAAGCCCTCATTTTTGGAAAGAATGCATGACAAGCTAGGGAATGGTGGTATAATGGGAATGGAATATACACCCTCTACCCCTCCGTGCCCCCTGTCAATGGTGTCCTACTTTACCAATGTTAAAATTTGGTCACTTATTCCTACACTCTTAATCAAACTAGCACCAGACTTTGTCCTTTAGAATGGCACAACATCCTTAATAGGTCACACCAGAAGAATCTGATTTTGAGACCCCACTAAGTGAACCGGGCTTTACCTTAAGCACACTTGTAGCAGATTAAAAGAACTGAAATGCTTCTTTGTTTTAACGTTCAATACCCTAGTGTGAGGAAAGATGACTATTATACTTTGAATTTGGAAGCCATTTGACTTTAGCTTAAATCTCTTGCTTTGAACTAATAATTGGCAACTTAGGGTTACTGTACGCTTGCTTCCTCACACACCCTTTGATTTTTATGACCTCTCTTAGTCCAGCAGGCATAGTTTTGCTTTAGTGAATGAGTGCTATTAAAATTTTTACCTATTTCCAACTTCCTTTGTTTGAATAAATAGTAACCAATCATTTAAGTTTTTAATATCTAAGTCAAGTCAATAATCAATGATTTTGGTCTACAAAGCTGCCTTATACATGTATACTTTACTCAGTAGTGTTTTAAGCTCTATATTAAGGACTAAACAAGCAATACTATCAATGGAATACCATATATCTTTCATGCTCTCTCAAAAAGAATAATGAACCAGGGATATATATAGATATAGGTATAGATATATAATATGAATGGATATTACATCAATATATTGTATCTATTCATTTTTCAAGGGCAATATGGCTATGAGAAATTCATTGAGAAATTTTTACTCCATCTTTTCTACAGTCTTAATCTTACCCCTCTAGACTTCTTTTGTTCTCCCAAACTGAAATACACAATTTTGTCTTTCGTGAGGGAAAAAGTTACTGCATCCAGAAATTCCTGGGGTTGAGTCCCAGGTAGCATGGTGGGGCCAGACCAAATGCAGGATTACATATGGTAGCCAATTGGGGAGGGAGGGGAGAGATGGTGATGTGTTGGAGGGTACGGGGCACTAACCCACCCAAGGGGAGCACACTGTTTATATCTACAGAGGGGAAGAGAGACCAAACTTAAACCTGGTGTCCCAGGATGTGAATGCAGTGTGAAGGCATGGAGCAGGGAGCCAGTGGAGGGGTCTAAGGGCCCAGCTCCAATTCCAACTACATGTACAGCTATCCCCTCCTTCCAGGGGAGTTTGCCTTGGATGACAGCAAGGAGGCTGCAACTCTGGGAGAGGGACATGTCTGACCAGAGCACAGGAGAACAAATGAAGGGGGAAGAAGAGGGAGTGGAGTGCATCTTGGCCTACTGAGCCTTGAGGATGATATCCCCACTCAGAACAGCCAATGCACATAGATGACCATATGGCCGGCCCCACTATATGGCATCCCTTGCTGACCCAAGTTTCTACCGGGATAACAATGTAGAAACAACATAGGGGTTGTATCCCCTCTGACCCCACCACACCAAGACAAAACACTAAGGGTGTGCGCAGTACAGGAAGCAGAGCATGGATTCCCAAGGGAGTATTCCCAAGGATATACTTTGGGGCCAGGGTGTGGCACTCCTTTGGAATCAACCAGGGAATACTACTGGAGGTCAATGAACAGACCTTGAACTATTTACAGGTTTTTCTTTATTATTATTATTATTATTGTGTTTTTTAAATTATATCTTTTTTCTGGACATTTTTTGGTGTTGTTGACATTGTTTTGTTTTCTTTAGTCACTTTAGCTTGAAATGTCTTGTTTCTTTATACATATTATTATCTCTACAAGTCTATCTAGGCTGGATGAATTGTCTGAAGTAGAAAACAATGGGACTGATGGTTCTGGGAGCACATGGAAGATGGGGAGGAGGAGAAAAGGAGGTTATGTTGAACAACCCAGAAACGAGGGAACAGCAAGTGATACAAAAATCAGTGGCGGGTTGAGCCCTGGTGGCGTAAGTGGTTGAGTGCGGAACTGCAGCCCGCGGGTTTGGCGGTTCAAATCCAGCGGTGGTTGGGTAGCACCCATGACCACCAGAGGCAGTGATGCCCACACAAAAAAAAATCAGTGGCAAGGTGGGTGTGGGAGGCCTGATAGGAATTGATTGAGAGTAATGTAATAAAGAGAAATTACTGAAACCCATATGAAGGCTGAGTATGATAATGGGACAAGAAGAAAGTAAAAGGAAATAAAGGAAAGAACTTGGAGGCAAAGGGCATTAATAGAGGTTTAAATATATGTACATAGGTAAATATACTTTTATATGATTATGGGGAAATAGATCTACATGCATAAACTTATAGGGTTAGTATTAAGGCAGCACATCGACATTGGGCCTCCACTCAAGTACTTCCTCAATGCAAGAACACTTTGTTCTACTAAATTGGCATTCCATGTTGCTCACCTTCCCACCATGAATGCTGAATACAAAGCAGGTACATAGCAAGTGTGGTGAATAAAGCTGATGGTGCCCGGCTTTCAAAAAATATAGCATCTGGGATCTTAAAGGCTTAGAGGTAAACAAGCGGCATCTAGCCCAGAAGCAACAAAGCCCACCTGGAAGAAGCACACCAGCCTGTGTGACCATGAGGTGTTGAAGGAATCAGGGATCAGGCATTAAAGAACTAAAAATTATATCATTATAAATGAGGGGAGTACAGATTGGAGATCCAAAGCTCATCTGTAGGTGAAGCTACATCCCCTTTTAGAAATGTCATAGGGAGGAGATGATCCAGTCAGAATACAGTGTAGCAGCAATGAAATATGCAAATTTCCTCTAGTTCTTAAATGCTTCCTCCCCCCACCCACTATCATGATCCCAATTCTGCCTTACAAATCCAGACGATGTACACTAGTACAGATATGAACCGGAAACATGGGGAATCCAGGACAGATAATGCCTTGAGGACCAGTGGTGAGAGTGGCAATACTAGAAGGGTGGAGGGAAGGTGGAGTAAAAAGGGGGAAATGATTATGAAGATCTACATATAACCTCCTCCCTGGGGTATGGACAACAGGGAAGTGGGTGAAAGGAGACAACAGACAGTGTATGGTATGACAAATTGTCAAGGGTTCATGAGGGAGGAGGGAGAAAGGAAGGAGGGGAAAAATGAAGAGCTAATACCAAGGGCCTAAGTAGCAAGAAAATGTTTTGAGACCGATGACAACAACAAATGTACAAATGTGCTTTGCATACAATGAATAGATGTACAGATGGTTATAAAACTTGTATGAGCCCTCAATGAAGTGATTTTTTTATTAAAAAAGAAGAAGAAAACACGGGGAAGCTCTAACAATGAAAATAAAATTGAAGAGCACAGATTTCTTTGGGGTGGAGAATCCCAAACTCACAGATCTCATGTTGCTTTTGACTCATCCACCCAAGCCAAATTCTCTACTGTTGAGTCTAGTCCAAGTCAAAGCAACCCTATAGGACAGAGTGTAACTGCCCTCTTTGAGTTTCCAAGACTGTCAATCTGTGCAGGAGCACAAACCCTCCTACGTTTTTCTCTTGATGAACTGTTGATGACTTTGACCTGCAGACATTAAGATGCTAACCCAACAACTAACCCATCACATCACCAGGACTCCTTGGGAACCCTAGCTCATGGGAGTCTCAACCTTCCTAAGGCCACGACCCTTTAATACACTTTCTCACTTTGCAGTGACTCCCAACTAAAAATGATCTTTGATGCTACTTCATGACTGTAATTTTTCTGCTGTTATGAAGCGTAATGTAAATATCTGATATATAGGATGTATTTTCTTTTGGGGGGCATCACTGCCCTCTGGTGGTGGGAGTAGGAGGCCCAGCCTTTGCTTCTGTGGAGCAGCTGCTGGAATTGAACCTCCATCCCAGTGGGCCACAGTCCCGCACATAACCACTATGCCCCCAGGGTCAGCCCAGGATGTATTTTCATTGTCAGAAATTGACATAATTAAAGCATTGTGATTAATCACAAAACAACATGTAATTATATATTGTGGAATATTTACTTCTAATTACAAATCAGTGAAATTTTGTCTTGAAGCAAGGTGTAGCATGGATAACAGTCTTCATGCCAGGTACTTGTAAATTTGCATGTGGGCAGACCTGCCTGGACTGCCCCAAGACTTGGTTCCTAAGACCATCAAAAATATGTGTTCTCTGATGGTCTTAGGCGGCCCCTGTTAAAAGGTTGTTCAAGTCCCCAAGGATTGAGAATTGTTGCTATATAGGGTGCATTTATGGAGTAAACAGCCTATTTTCCCTCCTGCAGAGTAGTTGGTGGGATCAAACCATTGAACTTGCTGTTAGCAGCCCAATGCATATCCCATCATGCCACCAACAAAGGATTAATGAGATAGATATACTATATTCAAAAGCTTCTAAGAGAAACATAGCTTCACACCTTGGTATTTTTGTGTAATAAAGGTTTCAGTGATTTTGTTGCAACACTTTTTGACTTACATTTGTATGTGGATATATATATATAATATATATACATATATGTTGTTGTTGTTGTTGTTGTTGTTAGATGCTGCTTAGTGGTTTCTGACTCATACCGATGTATACCAGAACAAAATATGGCCTCCTCATGGACAATCCTCACAAGATCTTTTAGGAGTAATTGGCATTGATTGTTGATTTGAGTAAAATGAATCCTTGATCACTTCAATCTTTTCTGAATTCATATTGTTCTTTTATTTTTATGCTGACATGTGATAAGAATCATCACAATCGACAGAGAAAATATTGACGTTGTCAAGGAAACAAAAGTGAGGGAATGGAACAATCTTTAAAGTTAAAGCAAAGCTGTCACTTGGAGGATTGCGGTATGTCTGTCTTAGATCTTGGTCTTTTCAATCTCTGCATGTGCACGTGTGAACGGGACAATGAATCAGGAATTGATGCATTTGAATTCCAATGTTGGCGAAGAGCATTTAGCATTCCATGGACTGACAGAAAACTGAGCAGCACTATCTTGGAGTAAGTACAGCCAGAATAGATCTCTATTAGAATCAAAAGTGGTGAAATGCCATCTCATGTGCTTTGAGCATATTATCCATATAGACTCATGTCTGCAGAAAGATATTATGCTAGGGAAAGTAGAGGAAGATGATACACGAGGTATATTGACACAATAGCTGCAACAATGGGCTCAAACATAGAAATAATTTTAAGGACGGTATAAGACTGGGTAAACATTTGTTCTGAGTGAATCGCACCTAACAACAGCATATATACTTGTATGCAGAATACATAAAAGCTTTATAAAAATCAACAATGAAGATAAAAGCCTCCAATTAAAGAAGCTTCACAAAAGACAGTTCACAACAGAAGACAAACCCAAAAGGCAAACAAAAAGATGCTCAAAAATTTTAGTTGTCAGGAAAAGATAAATTAAAATTACAATGAGATACCATTTACAACCAAAAGAATATCTAAAATTAAAAAGGGCAGGCAACCCAAATATTGACAAGTTTGTGAAGCAGCTGGAATTCTATCTAGTATATTTCTGTTTGGATGTTAAAGTGATGTAATTACTGTGTGCAATTTGGTATAAAGTTTAATATATATTGCCCAAAGAAGAAATAAATTGGAAGACTTAAAATTTCAAGATTTGCTATAATAATAGTAATCAAAACTGTGTGATAATAGTGTAGGGACAGAGATAAAACAATTTAACAGAATATATTATGCAAAAAAAGATGCCTAGCTTTGATCTAGTATTATATACCAAAAAAAACCCTCAAAAACAGATCATAAGCCTAAGCATAAAACTAAAATTATGATAACACATGACCTTCAAAATGTGAGCTAGGCAAAGATTTTTTTAAAAGGACACAAAGAATGTATCACAAAAGAAAAAAAGGATAAATTGTGTTGTTTTTTTTTGTTCATCACTGCCCTTTGTTGGTCATGGGCACTACCCAGCGCTTCTCCTGAGAGCCGCCACTGGATTTGAACTGCCAAACCTGTGGGCCGCAGTCCTGCACTCATCAACTTACACCACCGGGGCTCAGGCCCCAAAATTGTGTTTTATAAAGATTTAAAATGTCTCTGAAAGTACTGTTAAGTAAATTAAAATGGCACGTGCTATTGACTAGAAGAAAATATTGGAAAAGCATTGGAAAAACTGTGATAGCTACATAATTTCATATCAGCTTGATAATTAAGTCTAGAGGCTGTGTCTAGCTTGTCAGGCAGGTCCTAGCCTGATGATGCCTCCTTGTGAGGAAACTGATTGGAGGATGAAATTGATTAGAGGAGATGATGTAGGGATTTTCTGGGGTGACAAAAACATTGTACATGGTAAATGGAGAGTTGGCTGTGAGTATATGCAATTATTCATTACACAGTATTCCACTTGAGATTTGTACATGCCACTGAGTATAAATGTTACCCACTTCCAGGACTCCTCTTTGCAGTAAGAATAAAGTCCAGACTCTCAATGTTTTTCAATATCCCAGGTCAACCTTCCAACTTACCTTTTTTTTGTATGTTCATTAGGCTTTGGGGAAGCGAGTTCCCTATCATTCAGTGGGTATTGTCTTCACTGCCTAGATGCTCTTTCCGCAAGACTGAGCCATTCCCCTCCTTCAGATCTCAGAAAAATACTCTATCTGAGAAGCTTACCTTGACCATACCCTACTTTGTTTGCTTCTGCCCCTACTTTGTTTCATAGTACTTATTAGTTGTTCTTATTGTGCGATTGGTTATTCTTTTGATACTACCGTCATTAAGGATTAAAAAGGGGCACCCTCCAAAAAAACCCAGAAATTTTTCAAGGCTTAGTACTTAACATTTTTTAAAACAACCTTAGCACCTGCAAAGTACTCTCCATTACACTTAATACATTGTCAAATCTGTGGTTCCACTCTTGGAAACATTTTTCAAACTCATCTGTTTGGATGACTGACAGCATCTCCATTTTTTTTTCACCACTTCTACATCATCAAATCACTGTCCTTTCACGTCCTTCTGCATCCACAGAAACAAAAAGACGTCACACAGAGTGAGGGCAGGCGAGTAAGCTGCATAGGGCATGAGAGGCATGCTGTTTTTTGGCAAAAACTGGCTGCAGGAGCACTGTCGTGATGGCAACACCAGTCCCTCCTCTGCCACAAATGAGGCCTTTTTTGTCACGCACTATTATGCAATCTTTTT
>PVJH01006638.1:0-37167 GCA_004026705.1 Nesogale talazaci
GGGGGGGGGGGGGGGGGGGCAGATGGGACGCTGCACAGGATCTCTGGGAAGACAGGTGGGAGGGGTGGCATATCCACAAGCAGGACTTCCCACCCGTCAGGTGGCCCATGACTGAACACTGTTGTGCCTTGTTTGGTCCATCAGCCAGACCCTCAGGACATCCTGAGAAAGCCAGAGTCAGGAAATGTTCCAGAGTTTAACTCCCAGCGTACAGCCACCGGGAGCACATGGCACCGGCCAGCACACTTGTTCACAGAGGAAGTTCTGGCACTCGGCAGAGTCTCTTAGCCCTGGGGGTGGCCATTCGCCCTTCTTCCCTAACTATTTCGAAACTGACCTCTGAACATGTCAATAGCTTTGCACGCCATTGTGCTCACCTTAAAGAGCAATTAATGACTTTCACGTTCTGGCCTGCATTCTTCATCGCTGTCCTCTCTGCCTGAGAGGAGAGGAGGCACTCTACCCCCACGCTCCCGTGAGAAAGGGGAGCCCAGCAGGGAACATGAAGTTCTCATCGGAAATGCCAACTTAAAATCCAAAACATACATAGATAGCTAGATAGATAATTTTTTCCATCTAAAAAACATATGAATGCTTAGCTTAACAATGAAACTAGGGGAAACAAAGCAATGTTTATTATCACCCGATTGAGTACTCATGATAAAGGCTGCTTAAATACTAAAAAAGAAAAGCTGGGGGTAGGGGCTAGGGAACACCTTTGGCTGTGATCCTTCCATTAAGCCTTGCATTCAATATAAGGAGTTGGGGTCATTGAGCCCTCAGAGCTCCTGGACAGGAGAGCTCAGGTAACCAGCAGATCCAATTAAGCCCTGTAACCTCGGAAGGCAGAAGGTAGTACAACTGGCCCTTAATGTGAAGCAAGCTCAACATGTGGCACCATCTGGCTTGCCAATGAATTAAAAAAAAAAAAAAAAGCCAATACTTTCCTCGACCAGATCACCTTAGGAAATAGTGCATTTGCTTCTACTGGGTTTGAAACACAGGTGCCTATGCTCTTCCCCCTTGTCATCTCCCCACCCCCCTGAACAGGGCAGGATCCACGGCTCGCTGCTAACCCAGACTATGGTGAGTCCCTCAGGCACTGCTGCCACATCGATTCCATTTCCTAGTGACACACTAGGCTGGAGACCTGCCCCATGGGGTGTCCAAGGCTGTAAACCTTCACAGGAGCAGACGGTCTCCTCTCTCTCTCTCTCTCTCTCTCTCGCTCTCGCTCTCTCTCTCTGTCTTAACCAGCAGTTCTCACAACTCCTTTGGGGGTCAAACAATCTTTTCTTAGGGGTCTCAACCCCCTTTTTTTTGGGGGGGGGGCAAAAGACCCTTTACCGGGGTCGCCTAAGATCTGCGGGAAACACATTACGATTGACATTATGTTTCATAACAGTAGGAAAATTATAGTAAAGAAGTAGCAATGAAAATAATGTTATGGTTGGGGTCACCACCACATGAGGGACTTTCTGAAAGGGTCTCAGCATGAGGAAGGTTGAGAACCAGTGCCCAGAATTACAGCAAGGGCGATGAATGAAAGGTCAGCCCTGCCGTAGTGGCCATGGAGTTGTTCATGGCTGACTGGTGATCCTGTGTGTGTGTCACGGCGTGGGGCTTGCATAAGGTTTTCCAGAAGACCACCACCATGCCATTCTTCCCAGGCTCATCTGGGTGGGCTTGAACTTTCAACCTCACAGCAGCAAGGAATGCTAACAATTTACACCGCCCACAGGTGCCTGGGTCACTATACATGACAGTTTATCAGGTTTCTTCTGTGTCAGATGATCCCATAAGCAAGATTAAGTCATCTGCAGGGAACAATTTCATATTTTTAAAATCATTTTATTTGGGGGTCCACACAACTCTGATCACAATCAAGACAGACATCTATTGTATGCAAACCACATCTGTACATTTGTTGCCATCATCTTTCTCGAAACATCCTCCTTCCACGTAAGCCCTTGGTATCAGCTCCTCATATCTCCCCTCCTTCCCGACAATTTCATATTTTGATCGCATCTAAGATTCTGCTTCCAGGTACAGGTGGCATCTGTCTGTTCCCAAGCCTGCAGTACTTTTCCACAGAAGTCTATCATGAGTAAGCACATGTTTACATTGTACTGGGCACTCTGTCCCTGTCAGGGATGAGGACTTTTTAAAAGGCTTTCATTCCATAGAGAGGAGTCAGACAAGGCAGATGCCAGTCCTACCTAAGAGAATCTTACACGTGGTTTAAAAAAAAAAGAGGTTTGCAACCCAGCACATAACCACTATGTCACTGTGGCTCCTTCAATCCACAGTAAGCATATAAAAGTTTTCCGGGGCTGAAAGTCTTTACAATAGTAGATAGCCTCATCGTTCTCCCTGAGAGAAACTGGAGGGCTTGAACTCCAGGTCTTGCAGCTAGCAGTCTGATGCTTACCTGGCAGCGCCACCAGGATCTGTAGGCATTATACCTTACTGCCGTCAAGCCGATTCTGACTCATTGCAACCCTGTCGGACAGAACAGAACTGCCTCTGGATTTCGGAGCCTGTGACTCTTTTCAGGAGTAGAAAGCCTCATTTTTCTCCCTTGGGGCAGTAGTGGTTTCAATCCACTGACCTTATGTTTAGCAGCCCAATGTGTAACCACGATACCACCAGAGCTCTGTACACACACACACACACACACACACACACACACACACACACACAATACCACCAGAGCTCTGTACACACACACACACACACACACACACACAGACACGCACAGACATTATAGTGATGAATATTATACTAAGTAACTCAGACTTGCTTCCATTTCAATACAGTACACTTTGTACAGTTAAATAACTTTTCCTGAGTATAGACATAATATTAGTATAAAACTTTAGGAAATTCTAGGATGTAATGAGAAGAGTTAAAAAACCACCACATGAAACATCATGCAAAGGTACCATTTCTATAAATTTTCCTAATGCATTCTTACATAAATAACCCATACATTTCGTTTGTTTGCCAACTGTTCTCTCCCCGCGGGAGGCATTTCAAAAACAAGCTATACCTATTTTTGCTGTTTTTCAAAACCTTGGCATGGAGATGCTTGTTGAAATGTCTCTGGGCGGTGGAGGCGGAAGTAGTGGGCAAACACCCGGAGGAGGTCTATACTGTTTGAGCAAAAATAGGGCACAGGAGGAAAAGTCATAGAAATTATAAAGCTGCCTTGAAGCTGAGTGTGATTTTTGTGAAAAGACCTTATACTTTGAACGGGCTGCCCAGTTTCTCATTTTTGTAAATAACATGTGGCAATACACATCTTTGTGGAGGAATTTGCTGACTCAGAGGAAACGCTTATGGAAAAGCACCCTCCCCAAAGACTGCAATTCATGCTCCCACATGACATGCTGGAGTGCCTGTCTTCCATCACCCTCACAGTGGTGGGCACTGTGGGGACGTGTGGGGCTGCTTGAACACAACGCTGGCAGTTCCGGAAAATGTCTACTCCCTCAGAGACTTACAGTCTCGGAAACCCGTGGGGGCACTGACACTTGGGTGGCTGTGAGTTGGATTTGACTTGATGACCGGGAGTTTTTTTTAACCGTAGCGATCATGTTTTAATCTTCGCCTATTTGGTAAGCAAGGTGGGATGTGTTTGTGATTTGCATGTCTGTTGCTTGGCGAGCTGGACTAGGTTCCACATCCTGGGTTGGGCTGTCTGGGTTCATCGAAACCATCAACGAAATTGGGCAAAGATACTTTTAACCTGCTCAATGCCCTCTTGATGTAGTAAGGACATACCTCTTTGTCCTACATGTTGCCATCTTCTGCCACTCTTTTTTTCTTTTACGACTGATGTTCAGATGGTTTTTGTTTGTTTGCTTGCTTGTTTTTCAACGGTTTTATCAGGGGCTCTTACAGCTCTTATAACATTCAATACATCTTTTTATCAAAATATTTGTACACGTGTTGCCATATTCATTTCCAAATATTTTCTACTTGAGTATAAGCTCCTCTCTCCCCCCTTTTGTATATAAATCATTTCATTGGGGACTCATAAACGCCCATCACGATCCATATATATATATATATATATATATATATATATATCAACTGTTTGTAGGCCACATTTGCACACTTGTTGCCATCATCACTCTCATAACATCCTCCCTCCACTTAGGTCCCCAGTTTGGATGTTTTTAATAAAGATTTTTTTTAAAGCAACCTAATAAATATTAAGTCGATGCCCCAAAGTCTTAAAACAGGATACTTTCCAGTGCTTGACTAAAGTTAACATAGAAAATGACAGCATTTGTCCTATAAGGATGTTCACTTTTTAAAAATTAATAAACTCTTCCCCATATGAGATCTCTGATGGGCCAGCACCACGAGCCCAAAAGACTGGAGATAAAGATAACACAGCCTCTACTTTGGGAAAATGGTATGGCTTTACAAAATTCCAGGAACGAGATGACCGTACCTTTTGCATATATGTACCAACGTAAGTAAGATGCACACACGTGGCGAGAACAAGGCTCATAGGAAATTAACTGGGAGCAGAGGGATCGCACTTTGACTTTACCTCCCTTTGAAGCGCCTTGGACCAGGATAGAGTTGGCAACGTTGTTGACTGAGAGAATGGCGGGCTCATGTGTGTGCTAGCTGGTGATGCTTCCTGCCTCGACAATTGGAAGAGCGTCCTGGCCCGCCCCCAGTCTCCTTCCCCCATAAAACCTCATTGCCCCCTCACGTTCCAGCTCCTAATCCTTCAAGCAGGTTGTTCGGTCCCTGGGCAGCAGCTCAGGTTCCGCAGAAATGGCTTACCCAATAAGCATCCCTCCCACTTGCACACTTCATCCAGAACAGGAATTCTCTGCTCCGACCTTTTGCCCACATACGTGAGCCCCCGCTCCGGACTAATCTTTGTCCTTGTGCTCCATCACCACAGCTTGTAGAAGTCCGACTCATCACTAGGCAAGACCCCCGAGTGTCCTTCACTGAATCACCTCGACCTCAGCCACCCAAATCCTTGTTCTTCCATCCCTGTGCTTGAGAGCAGGCAGTGGAGCCACTGGCCACACCTGGCTCCCCTTAGGGTCCCACTGACCCCCAAGCACAGCAGCGCTCCTCAGACCAGCATGCCATCTGTTCTGGATTGAAATGTGCGCTCTCTCCACGACCCCACCAGTGCCCCCAAATAGGGATTTGGAATCCAGACCCCTGAGTCTGTGGATGCCATCTTGTTTGGAAGTAGGGCTTTCTGTGCTCTGTTCATGAGGCCACCGTAGAGCAGGGTCTGTCCTGTACCAAAGCACGGCAGCGTTAGAACGTATGGCGGAGCCGAAGCAGCACATACAAAGAAGGATAAATGCCCCCACCCCTCCGTGGGAGGACTCGAGGTAACTTTCTCCACGAGGTAGCGAATGGCAGAACTACAGAAGCTGAAGCAACAGTCTCGGCTCAGAGTCCAGAAAGAGGGAGAGCAACTTCCCCTTCCCCTCGAGACCTGGCTGGAGAAGTCTAGCTCTCTCAACCAGAAGTGACATTTGAATTGTGGTCCTGCCAAAGAACACTGTAAGGACTGCGGACCGCTGAAAGGACAAACTGATCTGCTTTGGAAGGAGTGTGACCAGAGTGTTCCTTAAAGGAAAGAATGGTGGGCTGAGCCCCGGTGGCGTAAGTGGTTGAGTGTGGGACTGCGGCCCGTGGACTTGGCGGTTCAAATCCAGCAGTGGCTCTCAGGAGCAGCACTGGGTAGCGCCCACGACCACCAGAGGCAGTGATGCCCACTCCCACCCCTCCAAAAAAAAAGGAAATGATGGCAAGACTTCTTCTTACATACATACTGTGGACATGGAGTCCGGAGAGACCAGTCCTTGGAGAAGAAGTACCCCATACTTGGTAAAGTGGAGGGGCAGTGAGAGAGAGGCAGACCCTCAGGAGATGGACGGAACCAGTGGCTGCAACAATGGGCCCAGGCCTAGGAACAGCAGTGAGGATGACGCAGGACCCGGTCGTGTTTCATTCTGTGTGTGTATGGTTGTTATGTTAGAATCCACTCGATGACACCCAACACCATCACCACCACCAAACTAGAAGTAAATTTGCTTTCTGTAAATAAAATACATTGTCCTCACCTATAGTATTTTTCAGGAGAAAGATAAGGTTTTCTGCTTCCCAAAAGATGATTGAGCCTTGGAACCCCACTAGAGCAGTTCTACTCTATCAGTTGAAATTGACTTGCTGGGAGTCAATTTTGTTTCGTGGCATCTCTACTATGCCAGCTCTAGGAGGCTAAGACCAGAAACAAATAGAGAAAAAACCACCTAAACCTATTGCTGTCAAACCAATTCTGACGCTGAGCAATTTTCTGAACAGAGTAGAACTGCCCCATAAAATTTCCACGGCTGTAAATCTTTTCGGAAGCAGAATGCCTCATTCTTCTTTAGAGGAAAGGCTGCTTGGTTTGAACCGCAGATCTTTTGACTAGCAGTTGAGTGCTTAACCTCCGTGCCAGCAGGGTTCCTGGAAGACTAAGACACCTACCAGAATTTCCTCTGCCTGAGTCATAGCTGTACTGTGTTAATGAGTCCACAGTAAAGCAGGGTCTGTCCTGAACCAAATCATGCCAAAGTTAGACCATACAGTTATTGTTTGCTACTTCATAGCTATCATTTTGCTACTGTTATGAATCGGGTGATCCCCGTGAAAGGGTCGTTTGACAACCACCACCACCACTCCCAAAGCCACTGCTCTAAATTCTTTTTCAAAGTCTCAACAGATTCAATCATTTGGCCAATCTTGATTGACTATGTTCATGGCAAGGTGAGGAGCAGTGCTGCGTCTTGCTGTAGACTTGGCTATGAGATGTTAGAGGGGCCCTGAATGATAAAGGATGGTAGATGAGGAACCAACACTGACTGTACAATGTAGTGAGCAACAAGATAGGTACACTGAATGTGCTAAACAGGAATCTTAAACCCCAACTCACTGCCATTCAGAATGACAGGGACCATACAGGGCAGAGAACTCCCTAGGATTTGTGAAGCTGTACATTTTGACAAGAGTAGACAGCTGAGGATGAGCTCTCCCTCCCAGGGAGTTGATGCTGACCCACAGTGACCTCGTGGGGTTCAGAGACTGTCCCTGTTCACTGGAGTAGAACGTTCCATCTTTGTCCTGGGCAGCCGGCTGGTGGCTCAATCTGCTGATCTTGCAGAACGCAGTCCAATGCAGAACCACTTTGCCACCTGGACATCCAAGGATTGGTGAGTTTAAATTGCTGACCTTGCAATTAGCATGCCTCGTGGCTAACCGACAGTACCACTAACATTCCTATAAGAGTTCTAGGCTGAGCCCCGGTGGCGTAGTGGTTGTGCGCGGGACTGCAGCCCACGGGGACGGAGGTTCAATTCCCGCTCACAGAAGCAAAGGCTGAGCCTCCTAATCCCACCACCAGGGCAGTGATGCCTAAAAAAATAATAATAATAAAATTTTTAAAAATTTAAAAAAGAGTTCTAAACCCACTGCTATAGAGTCGATTCCAACTTAGTGACCCTACTGGCAGACTAAAACTGCCCCTTTGAGTTTTTAAGACTGTAAAATTTTGCAGGAGCAGATAGCCTCATCTTTCTCTCAAGGTAGGGTTGATGAGTTCCAACTGTGGATTGTGTGGTTAGCAGCCCAACTCATAACCCTCTACACACCAGGACTCCTGCAAATTCAGATCTCGAACTTACCACCATGGAGTCAAGGCTGACTCACAGCAACCCTAAAATAAAGGTCTAACTGTCCTGGTGTGGCAGTCATGTGCTTATGTTAATTTTATGATTGAAATGTAGGGGTGGAGTCTAGACTGTTAATCTGGAGTTAGCCATTGAGTAGCCAATGAGGCCTCCATGTGAGCAGGGCTTTCTCCTGAGACTTCTGGGAAATCTCACGATATTCCCCTCATGAAGATAAGAAGCTATCTTCCCCAGTTGTTGGGCATTAGAGAGACGACTAATCACAGAAAAGACAAGCTGGCAGCATTCAAGAAGCTTGGAGGAGCCGGCGGAGAGACCACACAGCTTTGCCCTGATGGAGCCAGACCTCTGAAGCTGGGGCGGCCAGATGGAGACCTCTGCCAGCGATGAGTTGCTTCTGCTGCTGATGGACCCTGAGCCCTGGAGCGAGGTTCCCTGCCAGCACTGGGTTTCTGCACCCACCGACCTGTGACTTTGTGAGTCGGAAGAAGACTTTACAGACTGATTGCGGGCATACAGGTTAATAGCAAACTTATGACTTTGAACTGGACTGGGCTGGAATGCTTTCTCCATCTCCCGTTCCTCTCATCTACCTGGACTAACACACCAGGAGTAGGACAGAGTCTGAGGAGAAAGCATAGTGTGTGTGGAGGCCTGGGAGGTGAGCCATGAACAACAGGGAGGGCCTGGCAGTAGAGAAGGTACAACTCAAATACCCCAAAGGACAGCCATGAATGAATTATGGAAGAAGGAAGAAGAGGGACGCTCCAAGCATCAGGGACAGCCTGTTCAGGAGCAGGTACACCAGGCAAAGGGCCATAAGGGGTTTCCTCTGCTTGGAAGGTAGGACAAGAGGATGGAACAGCCTGCAGGAGCCAGATACCTGCTTATGCCTGTCAAAAACCAAGGCACATGCCAGGGTGGTGAAACGTTAGAAAAGGGTATTGCATCTTTGAAAAGCCCTACAAGACTAGAATATTTTTACCCCTCTATTTAGAATAACTCAAAGGAACACCCACCAAATGCCAGTTTCCACTTGTTTTTCATATAGAAGTATGAGGGGAGAAATGCATCCTTCTAATCATTAGGTTCCACCCAATGAGACTTTTCAAGGTTTGAAAAGCAATTATCTTAGGGCTGAGCTCTGGTGGCGTAGTGGTTGAGTGCGGGACTGTGGCCCACGGGCTTGGCGGTTCAAATCCAGCGGCGGCTCTCAGGAGTGGCACTGGGTAGCGCCCACGACCACCAGAGACAATGATGCGCGCCACCCCCCCCCAAAAAAAAGTTCAAGAAAAGAAAAGCAATTATCTTATGCATGCAATTCCATATGTGAGTACACACACAAAGTTATGCTGACTATGTGGTGATGCAGCAGCAGTATTGTAAATGTTTTTTTGGTGTTTCTATGAAGGGCAGAAAACACAGCAAGGAAAACGCACAAGAGAGAAAGCCATCTTCATCTAAGTCTAGCAAGCGAGACAATTCTCAGCACACAGAACCTTCCCACTAACGATAGTGCCCTTGCAAAGCAGACCCGGGCGGTTCAGTCCATTCTGACTCAGAGTGTACCCGTTAAGGAGGAACTCCCCATTTGCCAACCCACCTCTACCCCTCCCATCCTGGGTAGCCTCTAAATGAGTTTCTGTTTCAATCTGCTGTGTCTTCATGAATTTGCCGAGTCTACATATTTCCTAAGTGACATCATACATCATTTGTCCTTTGGTATCTGGCTTTTCTCACTTTAGTATAATGTGTTTAAGGTTCACACATGCCCTCGCATAGATTATCAGCACTTCATTAGTTTTGCAGCTGGAATATGCCTTTTTGAAAGTAATTTTATTTCTTGTTAAGAAGATAAAGAGCAAAACATACTCTGTTTCAACGTGTATGAGTACAGCCAGTGACATTGGTTACATTCCTCAAGTTGCATAAACATTGTCATTCTCCTTTTCCTCAACCTTCTATGGCCATTAACAGGAACTCACAGCTCCCCAAAAACCTTCTCAAACGGTTTCAGTTGCTATTGTTGATTTCTTTCCATATAAATAGTTCTTTAAAGGACCACTATGCTCAAGGCAGGCATTCTTTCCGAATTAGGCTAAACTATTGTTTGGTTTAAAGAAGGCTTTAAGAAAAAAAAAACTGAAGGGGAAATACACATGGATTAAGCCCCTGGAGAATCCCCTTTGGCCAGGGACCAGGGACACGAACAGCCTGGCAAACATGCAGGATGCATTGGAACATGAATTATTGCAGATGCAGTTAGGTTCAACTTTAGCACCCTGTCACTTAATCTCCTTTATGATCCATTTAAATTTGTTCTAGTTTTAATAGTTTTTGCCTTTTTATTGAGCTTTTCATCTGTTTTATTTTATTATTCTTGTTAGCTTTTGCTTGTTTTCTGATGGTTTTCTCTAAATGAAATCTAGGATAAGTAAATCTATAGAGACAGTAATTGGATTAATGGCTTCTAATGGGCATGGCGGGGGATGCTGGGGAGAAATGGGAAGCTAATAGCGATGAAAACCAGAACAAAGAAAATGTTCTAAAACTGACTGTGGTGAGGATTGCACTATGTTTCTTGATGTGATTGAGTTATCAAATTGCATGATACATGAATTACTTGCTAATAAAATTATTGGGGGGGGAGGGAGGAAAAGAAAGAAGGGAGGCTTTAGGATATTATTTTTTACTTGAGGTTTAGAGATTATCTCAAACCAGTAGTTTGGAGCCAAATCACAATTCTGTTTCAAATTTCCCTGTTTGATGGGGATTCTCCTATAGAATCTGCTTTTCTGTATATAAAATCCAAGATAAGTAAATCTATAGAAAGAGAATAGCTTCTGGAAGTTATAGCAGGGTAGGTTGGGGGTGAATTGAAAATGTAAGCATCCTGTTTGAAAGTCAGAACAAAGAAAACAATGCTCAGTAGAAAATGAGCATATGAGCACGAACCATTGGGGCCGTGGGAAGAATTTCAAGGGGGTATTGAAAGTATTAGGCAAAAACAAGGCTCTGGGAACAGACGGAATAACAAATGCAAAGTTTCAACAAGTGGATACAGCACTGGAAGCACTCACTCGTCTCTGGCAGGAAATATGGAAGACGGCTACTTAGGCCATGTGTATAGTCATTCCAAAGAAAGGTGACCCAACAGAATGCGCAAACTACAAAATAGTATGACTGATATCACATGCAAGTAAAACCCTGCTGAAGAACATCCAACAGCGGTTGCAGCACCGCATTAACAGAAGATCCGGCTGGGCTCAAAAGGGGACGTGGAATAAGGAATATCATTGCTAATGTCAGCTGGATCTTGGCGTAAAGTAGAAAAGGTGCTTTCTTGTGTTTTATTGACTGTGTCCAAGCATTCGACTGTGTGGATTAGAACAGACTATGGGGTAACCTTGAGAAGAATGGGAATTCCAGAACAATGCACTGTGCTTCACATGCGGAACTTGTACATGGATCGAGAGGCAGTTGTGCAAATAGAAGAAGGGAACGTTTCGTGGTTTACTGTCAAGAAAGGTGTGTGTCTGGATTGCATCCTCTCACCAGTTGGTCAATCTGTGGGTCAGGCAAATCATCAGAGAAGCTGGATTTTATGAAAAAGAATGTGGCATCAGATAGGAGGAAGGCTCACTAACCTGAGAAATGCAAATAACACGACTTTGCTTTTTGAAAGTGATGAGGGCATGACGTTCTTGCTGATGAAGATCGAGGATTGCAGCCTTCCGTATGGCTTACAAGTCACTGTAAAGCTCAAAATCCACACAATGGGACCGATAGGTAACATGCTGACAAACAGAGATAATCCATGACAACATGTCTTGGATCCGCAATCACTATTCTACGGAAGCAGCAATCAAGAGACCAAATGACGAGCTGCACTGGCGCAGTCTGTTAGACAAGAGCTCTTTGAGTGTGGGAAAGCGAGGACGCTGAGGACTAAGGCGTCTCCGACCCAAGTCATGGTATTTTCTGTTGCCTCATTTGCACATGAAAGTAGGGCGAACCCATGTGTTTTAGCTACGGCAAGGAAAAATGAAAGTACCAAGGACTGTCGATAGAACCAGAACTCTGTCTTGGGAAAAGTATGGTCAGAATGTTCTTTAGAGACAAGGCTTGCGAGACTTCATCTTATAAACTGTGGACAGGTTGTCAGGCGAGATCAGTCCCTGGAGAAGGACATCGTGTTTGATAAAAAAGATGGGCAGGGCAGGAGGGGAAGTCCCTCAAGGAGATGAACTGACGGCATGGTTGTCACACTGGGCCCAAGCGGAGGAACAATTGTGAGGACCGAGTAAGGACCAGGGCATCTTTTGTTCTGTCCTGCAGAGGGTTGCTATGGATGGGAACCAACTTGATGGCATCTAACCACAATGGAAAACCATTGAAAATGCTCTAAAACAGAGTGTATCTTGATGGCTGTTAGAGCAAGAACAACAAAATTGCTTTTTTCCTATTTTTTTACTATGGCTTTTATTATGTGTCTGGCCACATCTTTGGCCAGGCTACCATTCCCGCTATGTCCAACTCACTGCTCAGAAGCCCTAATGTTTTCTCACAGCATTATAAGCACAAGATAGCAAGTCCTGCGGCATTTGCAGCACTTCCAGATCCAAATCCTAATTTTATAGGGGGGTAAAGGAGCAATAACAAGAATGTCGGCATGCCAGAGTGATAGCAGCTTATTAATTCAGGATCCAATCCAGATACAAACTCATCTTTCCTCCTCTAAAGGGCTGGTACAATTCCAGGGAACATTCTATATTGTTGTTAGCTGTGCAGACGTCTTGACTTGGAGCCGAACTGTCTAAGCAAATCATTTTTCCATTTGGGTTCTGTCTTTTCGAAAAAATTTCCCTCTTCAGCCTTTGTGGCAAAGAACCTGTCTCCCTCCAGTGAGTTCTGTAGGAGGAGAATACCATGTCAAGAAATTTACATTTCAATGGAAAGCACTACTCAGAGTGAATTGTTGCCTCCACCCAACACACTCAAGTCTGAAGTGGATATTTGGGACCCCGTGGTTGGCTGCCAACCGAGCTCTCTTCACACGGTACGTCAAGAGCTAAGAAATGTCCATGCAGCCTGATTAAGAAGTCTCTTTTGAAAGTGACTCATCAGAATGTAGGTGGTGAAGGATGTGGTGTGTGGATGTGGAGTGCAGGGAAAGGGATGATAAGGGAAATGAGAAGTAGGAGTCACAAATGATCCTCATGAAAATAATTGTTTGATTTCCCTTTCGGCTGAGCTCCACCACAGTTTATCAAGTTCCTGTGTGTGGATGCATGAGGAGAAAGGGCTGAAAGGACATCTCACGTGGAAAAAGATGTGTTCCTTGTTAAAAAACAACCTCTTGACCTGAGAAATGGTAGAAGATACCGGAGTCAGATCTGAAAGGCGAGATAACAAGTTAGGCCATAGAGGCAGGTAAGCTGGAGGCCTGGGTCCATTCCCAGCCAAGACCCATCTGGCGGTGGAGGGGCTTGCATGTTGGTACAGTGCTGAATGGGTTTCAATAGGGCTTTCAGACGACAGTGGAGTACTGGTGGCCCAGGGATTAAAATGCTCTGCTGCTAACCAAAAGGTTGGTAGTTCAAACCCACCGGCTGTTCTGTGGGAGAGACCGACATGACAGCGTTGCCTCACACATGTGCAGCCTTAGAGACCCAATGGGCCAGCTTCACATTGGCCTGCTGGGTTGCTAGGCACTGGACTTGATTGATGGCCACAGGTTTGCTGGTGGTTTTCCAGACAGAGACAAACTATGAAGACAAGCCTAGCCATCTATTTCCCAAAATAAGATGACTTCAATACAAACCCATGGATAATAAGGGCTGGCCTCCACAGAGGCTATCACTACTACCCCACACTAACAGCAGTGGCAAGGGCCACTCACTGCAGGGGCTGTGGTATCGGATGATGGGACCCATATTCTCTAGACAGGCTAACCCATGGGTGGGACTGTGTGGACGCTGGCTCCCTGCAACTTCACGACCAAGGCTAGAAGGAAACCTTGCGCAATCCTCCAGACAGATTTTAGACGAAGTATCTTTGCTCCACTTGAACGAGAAAAGGAGTCAAATGTCTCAGCTTTGAACTCTCAGAAAATTCAGGATTGTTAATTAGGCATAACGCTTACTATGTTATGGAACTATGATAACATAGTTCAACGTTATCAAACCCAACTAAATTTCCTGTACACGGTCCACCATCTTCAGTCATGAGAAGTCTGGCCCCAAAGTGCCTCAGGATAAGGGCATGTTGTTAGTTGCCCAAACACAACAGGACGGGATCAGGTGGTACAGCGGGTTCTCACAGGCTGCTTTCTGGAAGTGCAGTGTCAGCCCTTTCTCCCTAGTTCATCTTACTCTGTAAAGAAACAGAGACCTGTTCATACTCATGGAAACAGACAAGCGTCTGCAGACTCATAGGGGTGTCCTAGCATGAGATGCTCTGGAGGGGAAATCGAACCCATTGCCACAATCACTGAACCACTCACTCACTAGACCACTCTCTTGCTCTACCTAGATATATAGAATCAGTCACTGAGTCAACAGCAGACAGGGTTGAGCTACCCCTGTGAGGGGCCAAGATTGTAATCCCATGAGAGGAGAAGGTCCTGTCTCTCTGACAGCTGACCTCGCAGCTCTCAGCCCAATGTGTAACCACTATGCGTACATCCATTTATTTTCCCATCTTTTTTTCTGTCTCTATTGGAATCCTCTGTCATCTGCCATATGCTTTTGTATCCTGGGATAAGCATGTCTCCCACCTGAGGGCCAGCAGTTGAGAACACCTGAGTAGGAGGGAAGGCCCCCATTTACCAAACATCACATCCGTGGACCATCCTCCGTTCTACCTTGTGGGAGGCTGCCTGCTGGGGCTCTCCATCAAGAACAGAAGAGCCAGGGGTACCGAAGAATACACATTTGAATACTGAAGCACACTACCCAGTGCTTTCAAAATCCAAAGGATGAAATCATATTAGGAGACCCTGACGTGGAGGAAGTCAGAAGTTGTCTGGCTGACTTCCTCTGAAAGGTTTGGGAGGTCGCTCTACAGTCTGGTCAGTCCTCTTGGATCTCTAGTCTTAGGGCTCACAGCCAACACGCCCACCCCCATACACACACACACACACACACACACACACACCCGTCTGGGAGCATTTTGTACCTCTCTGCCTTCCTTCACCCAGCTGGAAAGCCTTTGGAAAGAGGGATCAGATATGGTTGGATGGAGGAGGAAGTTCCCCAGAGAGGAGACCCTGGGTCCTGTGCTACAAACTAGCTTCTCCTCTCCTGGGCCAGCTAAATATTTGCTCTTCTAAGACCAGCCATGGGGATGTGCTTCCAAGTTTCCCCCTGTACACTCTATAAAACTCTCCCCATTCCTTCACTCTTCAGGGTCTCTAACACAGCTCAACACTTGACCATGTTCTTGGTCCCTATGCCCATCTAGGCCATTCAACAAGTCTGCAAAGACGCTGGGTGCCTCTTCACAGGACCGCTGTCTAAGCCAGTGGTGCTCAGCACAAAGGAACTTCAAAAAGTTTGTGGCAACATGGTATTGAAAGCTAGTGGAGTTTTCCCACGACCTTTTTGAAGATCCTTCCTAGAGGCTTGTGTAAAGACTGAAGAGCAGAATTTTTCAGGGAGCGAGGGGGAGGAGGGGGGTTTAACCTTTTCTATAGGGGATTCAAATGCTCCCTAAATTATTAGGATAACTAAGACATTTTATTTTCTCCCCTCACCTGTATACGAAGAACGCTTGCAAACATGAAAGAGCTAAAAAGCGGCTGAGCCCCGGTGGTGTAGTGGTTGTGCGTGGGACTGCGGCCCACTGGGATGGAGGTTCGATTCCAGCTCCACGGAGCAAAGGTTGGGCCTCCTACTCCCACCACCTGCGGGCAGTGATGCCCCCCAAAAAAAAGAAAAAAGAAAGAGCTAAACAGTCCAAATACCATGAAAATCCAGACACCTTACACGTAAATGGAATCACTTTAACCTCTTGTCAAATACAGATAAACTTTTTTTTTGGCAATTTCACTTACAGGTGAGTTACAAATATAATGCTTTATATCCTAACAACATCATCAGGGACCTGCCAATATAAATGCCCACTGCCAAAAGGCAGAAATGTGGAAGGAATTTACGCTACACCTTCAATGCGTTTCCTATGTTTGCTGTAATATATCACCATAAATCCCATGGTTTAACAATAGCAACTCATTTTTTCACCGTTTTGAGGCCAAAAGCCCGACATCGGTTGCAACACACCAGCAGGGTCTGCTCCTGCTGGAGTTTCTAGGGGAAAAATCCATTCTGGCCTCTTTGAGCTTCCAGGAGCTGCCAGGATCCCACGGTGTGGCCCCCTCACTTGCCTCTTTGCCACTGTGGCCACACGGCCCTCTCTTTCCCTCAAAACTCCCTCTGTCTCCCGATGGCACATTTAGGACCCGCCCAGATAATCCACAACAATCGCCCATCTTAGATCCTTAATTTAATCACACTTGCAAAGACCCCCCCACCCCCACCCCAGACATAACATTAACATGTTTTAGGAACAAGGTCAGGCGTTTTGAGCTGCCATTCTCCAGTCCACGACCCACACATAGAGTCAAAATCCAAACTCACTGCCATGGAGTTGATTCTGACTCACAGCGACGCTATAAGCAAACACCAAACCAGCACTGGCCTGTCACTGGGCTCCCTCAGACTTAGAGGCCTGACAGGACAGGGTGTAGCCACCCCTGTGGGCCTCCAGGACTGTGACCCTTTAAGGGAGTACAATGCTCATCTGCCTCTACCCCAGGGAAGTGCCGACCTACCGCCCAGGAGGATGGATGGATGTGTGTGTGTGTGTGTGTGTGTGTGTGTGTGTGTGTGTGCTTTTAAGTTCACAGTTAAAAGTAAAAGTCACCAAAAGGATAATACAATGTAGATCAAGAACTGGTTGTACGGTATATACTCATGTGTAAGCTGAGTTTTTCAGCGGATTATTTATTTATTTATTTATTTATTTATTTATTTATTTATTTATTTATTTATTTATTTATTTTGGGGGGCATCACTGCTCTCCGGAGGTGGGAGTAGGAGGCCCAGCCCCATTGCTGGAATCGAACCTCCGTCCCAGTGGGCCGCAATCCCGCGCACAACCACTACGCCACCGGGGCTCAGCCTCAGTGCATTTTTTAAATGTCGTTTTTGTGGTAAAATTAGGTGCCTTGGCTGATCGTTGGGCCGGCTTATACTCAAGTATATGTAGTAAACTACCCTGAGCTCTGACGGATACTTTCCAAATATTCTCATTTCTCTTTCCCAACATCTCTAAGAAGGCAAATCTTAGGTCTCCTTCACAGATAAGCAAACAAATCCATTTTGAAGGCCGAGGAATAGCAAAAAAGACAAATTGCTTGTCTAATGTTTAGCTGAAGGCCATTCAATGGACTTATCTACCAGAAATCTGTGAAAATGGGAACAAATGTATTTACACAGATCACTGCTAGACACATAAACCAATGCTGGGCAAATGAGATCCTTCTCTGCTATGAACACAGAACTAGCTACAGATTCACCTGTGTCATCTTGGTGAGTTCTCTGAAGAAGAGATGAACCTTGAAGCTCCTTATAATCAGTAGTTATTACATTGGGGAGGAGCCCTGGTGCTATCAGGGTTGCCAGTTGGGCTTCAGTCCACAAGGTCAGCAGTTTGAAACCACTAGTCACTCTGCAGGAGAAAAGGGGACTTTCTACTCCCATTCTCGTCAAGTGACAGTCTCAGAAACTCTTTCTATAAGGTCATGAAGAGTCAGAATTAACTTGATGGTAGAGAGTTAGTGATATATGATGTCCAAACGACCGAGTTCTCTTGATTGTTCTATTACAGGGACATCAACTATGAGGGAGACTGATTATGAAAGGGGGCTGGTTATTAACTCACAGATACCGGCTTGTAACTTTCTCAGTTACCTGAGGTACTTCTCAGCATGGAGCTCCTTTTGCCAACCGTGAGCCTCATAACCACTAACTTCAAAAACACAAACTTTTTAAAGAAAACATGGTAGTGTTGTTAGCCTTCTGACTACCTAAGGTCACTGTTGAAGAGTCCCTGGTTGGAGCGAATGGCGAACACGCTCGGCAGTTAACTGAAAGGCTGGACATTCAAGCCACGCAGAAGCACTTCAGAAGAAAAGTCCAGGGTTTTGCTTTCAGAAAACCAGCCACTGAAACTCCTCTGAGGCACAGGTCTACTTTGGCACACACAAGGCGGGGAGGGGAGGGGGTTCTTCCATGAGTTGGCATCACCTCTGTGGTCCCTGGAGCTACACTCTGACTTACAGTTTTAAGCATTTCCTTCATGTAAATGATGTGGTCAGTGATTTGCTTGATATCCGTGAGTCTGACAAAGCTGGGCCATAATGACTGTTGTTCACCGCAGAGACCCCAGCAATGGACCTGTGGGCAAAGGGTGGTTAGGCCGCAGCTGTGGACTGTCGACTCCACAGCCACTGGTCTGCTTCCTCCTGAGTGTGGGCTGTGAGGCTATCCAGAGTAAAGACAACCTTTTCCCAGCCGAAATATCTGTTAGATATTTCCCACGCAGCACCTACGAATATCCATGGAAGCGCCACATCTGTAAACAGATCCTCCTTCCAGCCCCGTTCTAAGGTGCCTCCTTCTGTCTTAGCTTTGCTGTGTTGAATTGTTAAAGGCACCTGTCTAGCTAGGGTCCTTGTCATGGGTGCTGGTGAGTTTTGTGCCGTGGAAGCGGTTCCCACACAGCGACCCCACGTACAACAGACACGATCACGGCCCGATGATGTCACACCACCCTCACAACGGAGCCTGTGCCTGAGTTACCTTTGGTCTCAGCACCTGTGTCCATCCGCCTTGGTGAGGGCTGTGACGGGCAGGCTTGTTGTGCCAACATGGCCAGTGTATACATGTGCGATTGACTGAAGGATGGAGATATAAGTGGCTCAAGGGGCTCGCCTCTCTCTCTGTTGCTCTTGGATTTTCGGACCAGCTGGCTGCATTGTTTGTCCTGTGTCTCGATCTGCAAGCAACACTACCTGTGGGACAACTAATTGGTGGACTGTGCTGTTGTGAGTTGAGGGTCCTTCAAGCCCTACTTCGCCACGTGACTGGAATAGACATCTCTTGAGCTGGGGACTGTCGGACCCTGTCATCTGGCTGACTGTTGGTGACCTGCCTTGCTGTTTGCTTGGGACCGGATAGCCTGAGTTGCTGTAGAGAGGACTACTCAGTAGCCCTCAAGACTCGAAGGAGGGCAAGTGTAGCTGTCTCACACAACTGAGTTGCAATGAGCCATTTGTACAGCTTTATAGATTAGCTGTTTATTTTTTGTTATATATATATGTGTGTATGTGTGTATATATATACACACACACATATATAATTATTAGTGTCCTGGTTTAGTTTCTTTAGAGAACCCTGTCTAACACAAGGGCCTTCCTCTTTTTTTCTGCCCCTCATGATGTCCTTCCCGACATCATGTGCAAAGTCTGTGGGATGAAGTGTCGCCATCCTTGCCTCTACGGAACTTTCTGACGGGGGAAAGGGCTGTGTAGGACCATAAAAAGGCTGGACAGTGTTCATGATGCTGAGCCTAGTGTCAGGATTGACTCAGGATGACCTAACTCCAGCCTGGAGATCTATTGAGTCATCACAGAAGCAGGAAGGGGTGTGGATGTGAAAATGGGGTCTCACTGCCATTGAGAAAGAAGAGTCGGGAGTGGAGTCCATCCTCTGGATCCTGAGATTTCCATGTGCTAACCTCGTCAATCTAAGAGACCTACCTGTAGCACCAAACTCTGTAGAGACAGACAAGAAGGGGAGGAGAAGCAGAGGCATCCAGCAGCAGCAGCACAAGACCGCATGCCTATAGGCAGGAGGCTCATTTGCAGAACAGAGAGCACTCAGGCATTTAATGGGGGAAATAGGTTTGTTGGTCCAGTGGGTTAGAATCAGTGCCTTTGTGCTGAAGCTTACTGTGAAGTAGCATGCCCTCTGGACATTTACTGGAATGTTAAAATAGCCATATAACACTTGTCCCAGCAGGGTAGAGGGCCAAAGATTGCCTGGCAATGACAAAGAAATGTTTCTGACCAGAAGAACTACATGTTAAGCATTTCTAATCTTGAAGGGTAAAGTTAGCTTTCTTAATAAACTCAGCATCCTAAGTATTGTCTGTGAGTTTTGTGTGGGCGCAGCATTGAAGCTTTGAACCCAACAAGAAACAGAAACTGTCGATGGAAGAGACAAATGGAACTCAGCCTTCAACTGATGGGGTTGATTTTCCTGATCCCTTGGGCAGTCAGAGAAGGGAAGTCACCACCCCCTTACTCCATTCTTACATTGTCTTACATAACATAAACCACAAAGAGGAAGAAATGAGGATTTTCACTTAAACCCCCTTCCATGAGTCCCTAGTCTTATGCACTGTTAAGAACATGAGACTATTCCTGGAACAGGAAAAACCCGGGCCTCCCACTCTCTCTCTCCACCGTAGACAAGTCACACGCATGGGTGGTACCTGCGTGTGGGGGCCAGAGATGTGCATGGGGAAGTGTGAGCAGGGAAACAGGGCATGAGAAAGGAGGGTGTCAGAACCAGCTAGCTTACAGCATTTCCAAATCCAGGGGCTCAGGAATCACCACCTGTCCACCAGTTTGGGTACAACATGGTGGCTTTCATGTTGCTGGGATTCTGGGGTCACCTGTTGTAGGCAAGTTTGTGTTGGAGATTCCAAACAAGGGGTGTTCTATCCCCCCAAAGGAAACTGTCATTGGGTGTCATCAAGTGAGTTCCTACACACAGCGACAGGACGAAAGACCGCCAGGTGTTTGCTTCAGAGGAATTTAAAATCTGGCCATGTTGTATATGCTATTCCAAAACAGGCTTGTCTTAAATGGATGTTTGTCCCTTTGTCACTTGGTGAATTGTGAGAATATCTGTTCTATTAAAGGAAGGTTAGAAAAAAAATAAAGGAAGGTTTGTTGCTGGTTTAAAAAACAACACTGAATGGTGATACACTTCTGTGCTGCCAAGCTCTACAGTGTGCCAAAATTCTACCTAACTGGCAAAATTATTTCTCTTTAGAAAGCTTCCACCAAACCAGTTAACAGGGCTTTAAAGATTCTTAATCAAAGGAGCCCTGAGGGTGCAGGGGGCTATGCACCGAACTGCTAGCTGCAAAGTCAGGGGTTTGAACCCACCAGTGCCTCTGAGGAAGAAAGACGAGACTTTCTAATTCCCCTAAAGAGTTTCAGTCTCCGAAACCCACAGGGCCAGTTAGTTCTACCCTGCCCTATAGGGTCATGATGGATCAGAATCAACTGGATGGCAGGGAGTTTGGGACTTTAGGTCACTGTGTTAGACTGGGTAGACAGACCAGAGAAACAAATTCATAGACATTCCTATGTATATAAGAAAGAGCTTTATATACCAGAGCAATTGATTATTGAGAAAACATCCAGCCTAGTCCAGATCAAGTCCCTAAGTCCGATAGTATTAGCCCATGTGTCCAATACCAATCTATAAAGCCCTCTTTAGGCTCACAAAACACATGCAATGATGCAGAATGCAAGAAAATCACAGGCCGGTGGGTGGGAAGTCTTGGGCATCCAGGGGCTTGTAAGCATCTCAGCACTGGCATCTCAGCTCAAGGCCCTAGCATACTTCCTTCCATGTGCCGGATTAGCTGCTATGTCTCCCGGGGTGTGAGCAAAGAGAGAGTGTCTCCTGTCTCCTGTCTCTGAGGAGGAATACAGGAATTCCCAGAATCCTCAGGAGGCCATGCCCACACAGAGACCTCACTGGCTACATCCTAATTGACAAGTCAGACTCCACCCGTAAACTCTTAATCCTCAAATTGACACCTGATTATGTAACTGCCAAAGTCAAACACCATCACTAATATTCTGATCACTCTGCCTCAAAGGCTGAAATTAGTGACATGTTTCGGTAGAAAATTAGTTTAATTGAACATAAAGGACTGTATTCATAGAAGACTGAAGTGGAACTAACATTATAAACTTACCTTCTCCAGGGAAGGTTATACTACAGAGATGCGAAGAATCAAGTAGTTAGATTTTATATCCATCTTCTGTAGCCCTGAGCAGAACCTAAGCTGATACTATTCCTGTATAGGATGAATCTGTTGAAAGCAAATGAAACTTGCTTTATATAAAGGATAACTATAAATGTCCATGATGAACGATTCACACTCTAAATCTTTTGTATTTTTAGTTCCTGGCAACTTTCTCCACGAAGGCTCAGCTGCATTTCTTTCTACTAATGCTAATGCTTCCTCCACATTAAAAGCAAACTCTGCTGTTCTGGCATATTACTCTTTGCACTAGGATGTATTCTCAATTTCATTGAAGTTACCATAGTAACTCTCGGCTAATCTGCCCTTGGTTGGGTGTATTTAAAGGGACTTTTTTTCATTAAAAGGTGAATCTGGCATGCAAACAAAGTCTCTATGAAAATATTATGCCACCAAATATTAGCACCCCGAACCTAAAAGTGTCTCTTCTGGGGGCGTCGTTGATAGCCATGACACCAGGCGGTGAGATATTCAAAATCAACATTCCAGGTTAAAATGCCCTTTTATACATCTCAAATATCTGAAACAGAATTGGAAAAATGCTCTATCCTTCCCAACCTGCCTGCCTCCCACTCCCACTCCCACCCAGAACAGAACCTACAGAACAGTGCTCGCCAGCCCCGGTGCTCATCTGCTGGCCACAAGGTTGGAGGTTCAAGGCCACACTATGGGCGCCTAGAAGAAAGGTCTGGGGGACCTGTTTATCAATCAGGATGCCAAGAAAACCCTCTGGGGCGGTTCTGCTCTATAGCATATGAGTCAGATTCGATTGGACAGCAACAGGTTTGGGTTTGGCTCCTTAGTGGAGGCATACGAGGGACCTGGAGCCAAATGAGGGCCTCGCTGAGGGCATGGGGGCACCTGGGGCTGAGTGCCCTGCCCAGATCGAACCAGCAGCTCTGGCATCCATTTCTGACCTTTGACCTCTGTGTGTAGCTTTATACAAGGAGAGGTACCTCGGATAAAAAAGGGAGAGAGGAAGGAAAGAACCAAACACTATGACACTGCTTAAAAAAAACACAGCAAACTCACTCCCAGAGAGGGGATCCAGTCTCAGAGTGGCCCTAAGGGACACAGTAGAACAGCCCCTGTGGGTTTGTGAGACCGTCACACTGTTCCTGAGCTGAATGTCTCCCCTCTTTCCCACAGAGAGGAAGATGGATCTAAGCAGCAGCCTCCGCTGTCTGCAATAGAAGCCCCCAACCCCTCAGCCCAGAGAGTTTCCTAGGTGGCTAGGCAAGTTAGTTTGGGCCCTTGACCCCTGCCCAGCCTGTGGCCCCTCCCGGTGGACCTCAGAGGGACTATAAGGAGCTGTCTACTCTGAGTCCCCACCCCTATCTCCCTAATTCTGCTTGGCTGGCATAGAGGAGGGGTGTGGCAAAGGGGTATCAGGACCAGAGTTTCAAACACACAAAACAAGGAATAGTGGCCATTGGGTTCCTTCTGATTCAGAGCAGTGGTGTGAGTAGGATGTGTGTGTGTGTGTGTGTGTGTGTGTGTGTGTACAGAACCATATTCCTCAAGCTTTTCGATGGCTTGAGGATGCATGTTGCCAGGCCTTTCTTCTAAGGCACCACTTGGTGAAGCTCAAATCCCACTGGACTGGGATTAGCAGCTGATGGCATTTCTCATTTGTGCCACTCGCCTGCTGCTTAGCAAAGCAGGGCTTCAGACAGGGCTTTAAGACAGGGCTTCAGAAGAGCAGGTACGTCCTACAAGAGAAGCAAGTCCAACCTTGCCACTGAGTCAAGCCCCGCCGTCTCTAGGGTTTCTGAAGCAGCTGGTAGGTTTCAACTAGCAACCTCGAGACTATAGTCCATGCTTACCCAACAGTCCTACCAGAACTTACTTCTAAGTCTGCTTTACGTGAGCAGCACCTCAGGTGATTGAAAAAAAAAAAAAAGTACTGCCTTTTTTAAAGCACCCCACTCAATGTTCAGCTTACCTGTATGACGGCACACTAGTGAGAGAATGCCAGCCTTGTCCAAGTGCAGGGCAGAGGAGCAACACTTTTTACCCCCTTATCTCTTCCCCTGAAGGAGAGGGTGAGCTCTTCAATGAGTCACCTTTAAAAGCTTGATCAGTTATGTCGCCATGACTCAAGGATTTCCTTCTAAGATGCTCATGGTTAAAAAAAAAAAAAGGTGTGATTAACTGCGGGTATGAATTTCCAGGTTTCCAAAGAGAAACCATTCCCTATGCCCTTAATGCAACAACAGAGGGTCTCCTTGTACTTCCAGGTGGCTCCCAACTGCTCCCCCTTCTCCGCAGAAACCAGCTCCCCCCCTGTGGATGCTAGACGGGCGGCAAATGTGCAAACCGTACCAATAAACCGCAGCTGAAGGCGCACATTCTTTGACTCTAATTACGTGGGGATGCTAGATTCACAGCTGTGCCTACCACGGGAAGTGTTTGGGGAATAAACAATAGCATGTAAGAGGTCTCTTGTTTCCTCTGGAAGCTCTTGACACCGATACAGGGCTCGGCCTGCTTTTCACATCAAGACGCTGGGCAGTAGGTGGGGACGGGCATTCCCAAGCCCCATTCATGACCAGGAGGCAGAGGCCCGGAGAGGGCCAGGGCTCAAGCTCACTCGGACACAACCATGGCCAGGAGTGGGGAGAAGAAACCTGCAGGGAGCCAGTGCGGCGCTCAGAACAAAAACAAAGTCAGCAAGTTACCGCAGCTCCTCCCCTTCCATCAAGGCCACACTCAAACATGGAGCCTGCTCATTTTACGTGGAGAAGGCTGCTCTACTCCTAGAAAGAGTTCTGGTCTCAGACACCCACAGGGGCAGTTGTACCCTGACCTAGGGGGTGGCCATCCGCTGCAATCAACTCAATAGCAGCGAATGAAAGTGACACAGAGAAGCCCTGGTGGTGCAGGAGAGACGTGCTGGGTAACTGAGCGCAAGGTTAGCAGTTTGAAAGCGCCAGCTGCCCTGAGTGCAAAATGAGGCTTTCTGCTCCCATAAAGAACCATGATCTTGGAAAGCCACAGGGAAAGTTTTACCCTGCTCTGAAAGCTTGCCGTGAGTTGGGATCAACTCCATGGCAGTGCGTTTGGTTTTGGAGTGCTGCTCCCACACTGAGGGCTGCGATGGCCATCGTTCCTGGAGCTGGACACCGCGAGCAATGCCGCTCTGATCTCCCTGCGATTAACAAGGAGGAAACGTTTGCCTGGGTGGGACCGCCCCATCCTCGCTGGGCTTGATAACAGAAGAGGCATTGTATCCAGTCTCAGGGAATTAAAATGTGGATCATGGTTTATGTCTGGGTATCCATACAACTGTTCACCCGCCCTCCATCACCACCCTTGTAAAATCGAATCGCATGGGCGCATCGTATTCTAACTCCATTGAGTGTAAAAATAGACTCCGTTGTGTCTCCCATGAAGTCCTTTGTGAAGCAAAAGCAACAGACAACTGCAAGAAGGGTTGCCTGCCAACAGAGAGGCTTGGAGGCAAGAGGAGATTTCTGATCAGCACCTGGTCAGAGTCCATCTTATTGTTTAACTTCCTAGGCAAAGGCAGGCTCTCTCCGAGGCAGGTACCACCAGCCCTCCTCCCGCGCCTCTGCACAGTCTCTGTCCCCTGTGGGTGAAGGTGTGTGTGCGGAGGAGCAGGGAATAAACCAAAACAAAATGAAACTCACTGCCATGGCATCGGTTCCAGCTCCTTGTGACCCAATAGGACAGGGTACAACTGCCCCTGTGTGACTTTCCGAGACTGAAACTCTTCCCAGGAGTAGAAAACCCTCCCCTGAAGGAGGGCTTCCATCACCAATGTCACGGAACAAAGTGTGTGTACACTGTTCAAGGGGGCAGTCATCTGCTCTGGAAACATGCATCTAAACCACAATAAAATACATCTTGTTAAAAAGCCCTTTCTAATCACTTTATTTATGCTTCCCGACACCAGGACACACAGGTCTATGCCAGGAAAATGAACAGATTTTCTTGGGCTGTGGCATAACGACATGTGACAAAACATCCACCCGGGCAGCCATTCCTATCTGGACAACTCGGTGACACAGATTTTGTCCTTCGAGTCCTGAACCGTTCTCACACTCCATGCAACGAAGCTCCTGCTTCTGCTCGTCTTAGCCAGACTTCTCAGCTTGGAGCGTGGAAGTGTGCCAGAGTTGGGCCAAACCATCTTCGAGTGGGTCAGACTGCTGGCAGCTCTCATCTCCCAAACTCACACCAACACACGGCTGTCAAACCACGGCCGACTCACAGGAGCCCGCCAGGCCAGAGCCCAACTGCCCTGCCACGTTTCCAAGGCTGTGACCTTTATGAAAGCAGACTGCCACAGCTTTCTCGTGGAGAGCAGTTGGGATGTTTAAACAGTTGACCTTCCAAGTTCGCAGCCTAGCCCTTCACCTACCCTGCCAACAGCTCTCCTCATCTTCTACGTGGATCTGTAGAAAACACCCAGTCAAGGTGGAAGGACTCATCTATGCACAGCCCTTTAAGAAACAAAGCCCCCAACCTTATCCCATAATGTCACAGCAGGATGCAGAGCTGTCACTAGACAAATGACCCATCTAGAAGGCAAGGTCCATTGCACCCAGACCTGCAGCTCCCCAAACCACCAGGGGCTCGGCAGGTGGGTCGCGGATTCTGTTGTCTGTCTCCTCTCGTTGTGGTGAAACAAGTGGAGGCAGTTTCCTGTGCCACACTGCAAACACAGTGTTTTGTCTCGTCCATTTCAATCCCTTCCACAAATCAGCACGTGTCCCCTGGTCCCCTAACCAAGAATGTGTGGAATGGAGCATGGATGCGTCAACTTTACAACCACCACCCCTGCAATCAAAAGCTGTGCACCCAAGCATGGGGGGGGGGGGGGGAGAGGGGGCGCTGGATCCCTCCCACCCTCCTCACCCCACCACAAACAAAACCAGTGCCAATGGCCTTGAGTCAATCCCCCTTGTGGCAACTCCGCATGTTACCCAGAGAAGCTGCCCTCCAGCGGGTTGTCAGCGGTTACAATGTTACAGGAGCAACGTCCAGCCTCTCTCCTGCGGAGCCATTCTAGTAGCCAAGAGAAAGCCCTTTGCACCACCCTAAGTCCCATGCCTCAATGGGATCCAGGCAATTGAGAGGTGCAAACCACCAGTCACCAGGGAGAACAAATCCATGGCTACTCCACAGAGCCTCCATGCTCCGTGCCAAATGCGGCTGGACAGGACGCCAGGCCTGCTGAGGTCCCCACACCATTCGCTAAGGTCTGCTCGGCACGAGTCCCTGTGCAAGGAATGGGGATACAGGGAGGCTGGGAAGTTGTCCTGTCACAAGGAGTCACTGATGGTTAGTGAAAATCCACACATAGGAAAGTGCAGTAAGAGAAAAACGGAGGCCAAGCAGAGGAGACAATGCTGAACTAGGGGAGCCGGCAGAGGTATATAAGAAGACTTGAACTTGGCGAGATGAGGCTGCAACCTTTGTGACGGCCGGAAGCAGTGACAATTCATCACACAGTAGAGTGGAGCAGTGAAGCAAGGAAAAGACCGGATCAAAAATGACTTCCTGTGAGGGGATTTCAGGAGGAAACCATGAAGGTCGAAGGGGGAGTGAGCACGAGACCTGAAGGGGATTGCGCAACTCATTTTAAAGGCAATTTAATCGGGCTGGGGTGAGGGGGGGAGCGCATGGGGGGCAGGGAGAGAAAGAAAACGTTCTGAAATTGGTTGTGGCAATGATTGCATGGTTCTTGATATGAGTGAACAATTGAGTTGTATGATATGTGGATTAAGTGCCAATAAAACTGAAAAACAATGACAACGACTTCCTACCTTCTCCCTGATCACCCAAGAGGCCCTACTTGTGAACTCTTACTCAAAGTCTCATTGCACGAGGTCGGTTCCGGCTCATATCAACCCTATAGGACAGGGGGCTTCTTGGTCTTTGGGCTAAGATCAATCGTCCTGTGAGTTCCCAAGGCTGTAACGCTTTACACCAGTAGAAAGTCTCACCTTTCTCTAGGAGGAGAGGCTGGTGGTTTGGAACCAGTGATCTTGTGTTTAGCAGCTCAGCGCCTAACCATGTATGAGCCAGACACAGAAAATTATCGTTCTTCATCCACACAAGACTCCTGAACAGCCTCTAGATTCACGTGGGCAGCTCCCAATGGTGTGAGCACTTTCCCAACTGCAGCTTGGGATACTTTAAAAGCTCATGACATCCGTGTAATAAATGACCAAATAGTAAATATCCGCACATACTGCAGAAGTCAAGTTTAAGTACTGCTCTGCAATTCTTTGGTTTGGTTAGATGCACACATGTGTGGCAGTTACATAATCTGTCAACTTGAGCAAAGGGGTGGAGTCTAGCCTTTCAATTGGGTCATAGCCAATAATGCCTCTGGGTGGGCATGGTCTTCTCCTGAGGATTCTGGGAACTCCAGAATGTGAGGCGGGACAAGCACTCTCTCTCTCTGCTTCACATTTCTGTTCACAAGTCACATGGACCCACACTGGTGGCCGCCAGAGCCCTGGAGTTGGCAGAGCCATGTGGAGATCCTTGCCAGCACTCAGATGCTTCTACCACCCCTGGATTCACAGGACTCTACCCACTGGCCTGTATCTTCCTGCATTCAGCATCACAGCATATCTTTGCATGAGTCTGAAGGAGAATTTATGGTCTGGTATTGGGCATATGGGCTAGTATCGGACTTAGGGACCTAATCTGGACTGGGTTAAAATGTTTTCTTTTCTTTTCTTTTTTTTTTTTTCTTTTTTGTGGCATCACTGCTGTGGTGGGAGTAGGAAGCCCAGCCTTGCTCCTGGAGAGCTGCTGCTGGATTTGAACTATCAACCCTGTGGGATGCAGTCCCACACACAACCACTGCACCACCGGGGCTCAGCCCGAGATGTTTTCTTATATACAACTACTCTTTGATATAAAGCTCTCTCTCACACACACACACACACATGAATGTCTCTGGATTTCACTAGTCAACTTGGACTAACATACATGTACACGAAGTGGGAGAACTATAACTCTTTAGGCGAGTAGAAAGCCTCATCTTTCTCCCAATGGCTCCGTACCACAGCAAACATACCGCATATACTCGAGTATATGCTGACCCGCATATCAGCCAATGCACCTAGGTTTACTAAAAAAATTGCATTAAAAAATGTACTGAAAAACTCAGTTTACACACGTGTACGGTAAACTTGTTTTTGCAGGGGTTTCAGTCTCAAAACTGACTCCCATAGACATCCCGGCTCCCCTTAGATACCACCCATCATCTGTCTCATTCAATCTTACTAGCCAGGCCTCCTCAGATAGGGTCTCCATCTGCCAGGCCATTCTGACATGCCCTTTAGATCCTCTGACCAGCCATGAAAGTGTAACTTTCCTGTGCTCTCCACAGGTACCTTGAATCCTTTCCCAACCTAGGTAATGGAAAGCGAGCTTTGAGGAGTCCCTGGGTGGCAAAGTGGTTCAACTATTAACTGAAAGGGCGGGGGGGGGGGGGGGACTTGGGAGGGATTGAACTCACCTGAGGTACCTTGGAGGAAAGGTCTGGCAATCTGTCACAGCCACAAGAATTTATAATGTCATGTTACGTTGAGTATATATAAAAGTGTAGGGGGGGTATCCAAGCTGTCAATCAGGTCACAGCCTGATGGTGCCTCTCTGTGGTGTGGCCTTCTCCTAAGCTGACTCTGCTCCTTCACTTCCTGCTTGCTGGCCACCCTTCAGAGTTGTGGGAGCCCTGCCACCCACGTTTCCATCCAGCTGGATCCACACGGTGCTGCACTCAACAATCTGCCACCTTCCTGCATGCTAGATCATTGCATGTGACTGTGTGAGTCTGAAAAGGGGCCTGTGGACTAGCATTGGGCGTATGGACTTAGGTCTGACTGGGCTGGGACATTTTCTTTACTATGTAACTACTTCTTAATAGAAAGTCACCTAGTTGAGTGTCGCTGGATGTTTTCTCTAGTCAACCCTGTCTAACACAGCAGCAGTTCTACTGTGCGAGGCACAGCGTCACCAGGAATTGCCATCCACCTGATGCAGACGGTTTCACAAAGTCACGGTGCTCCTTCCAGTAATTGACTGTTGATAGAATGGGTAAACTCACTCGGGCTTTGAGCGGTGTGAAAATAAGACCACGTCTCATAAACTCACTCCAGGGGTGGCTTGTCTCCCCTGCTTCCTTGACCCACAGGATCAAGAAGTGTGGGTCATCATCCCTACTTCCTGTCCCTGGAGCCAACTCTTGTCATCTCTGCTTTGGAATCTTTCCCTCTCTCACTCCCTGCTCTGCACTCCTCCTCCGCCCTCCCACTCTTCCTTCCTCCCACCTCCCGGGTTATCCTTTCTCCCCAAGGTCACGGCACTCCTTTCATTTCCATTCAAACACCGATCAGCTCTGCCACACCTTGGTCCTTATCATTACCTGGAAAGACTCCGCCTTTAAGATTCCAGCCTCTAAATCACTAGCTGTGGCTTTTTATTTACCCATGCCTCCACTTCCTCATTCTCAAACATCCGGTCTCCATCCTCCTAACTAGGTGGCTCTTATTTACCCTGCCTGGCTTCACTAACTGCTCCAGTCAAGGCTGCACAATTCCTTCCTGTTCACGGCCCATGGTCTCTGGTTGCTTTGACTTTTCTCAGCAGCAGCGGTTCCAAATCTCCATCCTTTGACCTCCTTCCCTCCTGCAGACTGCCAGCCCTCCACAGCCCCACCTCCTCTCACAGTGGAAAGGAAGGGGTGTCCTCTGTTTGTGCTCAGGTCGGAAGGCTCAGCACTGTGAAGACAGCATGAATCACAAAACACAGAGTGATTTCCTCTTGAGAGCCCAATTCTCAATGTCAGCGTGCATAAAATGTCACCCAAGTGATTTCTTAACAGGAAGACTCCCGGACTCCCACTTCCAAGAGATGGATTTACAGGGTCTGGAGTGGCACAGTGGGTGACACATCGGATTCCTAACTGCCAGGTCACCAGTTCAAACTTACAGCCACTCGGGGTGAAGGATGAGGCTCTCTGTTCCCATAAAGAGGGACAACTTAGGGACTCAACTGTCCTGTCGGCTCCCTGAGCATCAGAATCGACTTCATGATGGCGCATGGAGTGACACTTAGGAATCCCTGGGGGTGGGTGGAGGGTGAAAAACGCTAACAGGAAGGTGGGGCAAAGGCCTTGAGATGAACCTCCCCAAAGATCCTGCCAGTGCTATAGTGCACAGTTCTCCCCTAGCACACAAGGGTCACAGGAGTCAGGGTAACCGGAGTCAGGATGAAGGACCACTACTATGTTTGGTTTGGGTAATTTAATTTGTTGGCATCCTTGGAGAAGGCTGAGCCGCCACAGTCACTGTGGTGACTAATAAAGGCAGGCAGGCCCTGAATTGAAGAATCACTGCCTCAATTCCCTCCCTCCATCAGATAGCACAGTTGCCTGGAGTTGTCACTTATTTGAAGAACAAAAAAACCAAAAACCTTATTTTAAGTCAAACATGAATGAATGAAGATGAGGTAGATAACTGAAATTCTTAATTTCTGGAATTTCTACACGAGTTCAAATGTTTCGTCCACCTTCAAATTGGAAGGAAGTAACAAAACATACAAGGGGACTTCAAAGAGTTGAGGAAATGGTACTGAAAGATAATGTAATTTTCCGTGAACTTCTCGAAGCCCCCATGCATAATGAACTCCCCCTACACTGTAAGTTCAGAGCTTATCTACAAATACAACTCAATGCTATCACCGAAGTCAATGAGTATGTTTTCTAGATTTTCACAGTTGAGTGGTTTACCGTATCTCCATGACTATGACTACCAATCAGGAGGCAACAGAGCACCTGTCTAACAGGCAGGAGTCCGTAGCTTCAGCTCATATCCACCGCCAACACAGGACACAAGGGAATTGGCTCCTCAGAGCCCTGCTGTCCCTATCCATGAAACAGTCATTTGTGCTTTGCTAGAGGAAAATAAAAGCATTCAGACTGAAAAGACATTGTGTACACAGAAGGTACGAAGAAGTCATCCTGTGACAACCTTCTACAAATGTTTTCCCCACCAGCCTCCCTGAGTGGCCCTGGAGTTCCGTCACTGTTTGATGAGTTTGGAGCTTCACAGCATGAGGCAGCATCTGGTGTGGGGGAGAGATCTCAGTCCTGTTTGCTATTTCTACCTTTTGATGTTTCCACAATGGAAGCATCCTTTGAATCCAGCAAGATGATAACAGCCCCAAAGACAACCGAAGAATTGAATGAGGGATTCCTACTGAACCAAGAATTTAAAAGGCACCAAAGTTATCAAGAGGGAGGGGAGGGGAAGAAGTGTGCATCACAGGAAACCACAAACACCTTTTAAAATTAAAAAAAGAGAGAAAAAGAAACAGAAGAAATGAATGAACAAAGGAGGGGGGGACAGAAGAAGGAAAGGGTGGGGGTGAGTGGGGGGAAGAAGGAAGAAGGAAACAGGGTAAATCTTCCAGGAGCAAACTACCCACAGGTGCACTAATTAAAGCAAAACCAAAGCAATTAAAAGAAAAGAAAAAAGGGGGAGAGGAAAGAGAAAGAAAAAACGAGCATCGATGAACCATAAATGGCTATCTTTTTTTTTTTTTTTTGGTGTCATCACTGCCCTGATGGGAGTAGGAAGCCCAGCCTGGCTCCTGGAGAGCTGCTGCTGGATTTGAACCGATAAATGGCTTCTTGTGGGAAATCCACCAGAACCCATCTAATGAAGATCGCCCAAGAACTAGAACAGAGGTCACCCATAAAACAGACAGACACTCCTGGTTATTGCGTGAATTCGAATGCCTAGCGACCCTACAGGACAGAGTGGAATTGCTTTCCTGAAGGCTTTAAAACGTCATGGGAGCAGAAAGCCCCAGCTTTCTCCTGGGAGGTAGCTGGTGGCCTCCAACTGCTGGCTTTGTGGTTGGCAGCCCAGCTCATAGTCAACTATGCCACGGGACTCTAAGCTAGTCCATAAGAACCTAAAGAAGCCACGACCACGTGTAAATTCACTCTGCAGACACAATCACAAATACATCAAGAAAGCAAGAGGGGAGACCAGGTGTTAAGCACAACGATGTTGAAGGCAGGGAGGCTGGGTTGGAACAGTGCTTCTCTTGCCTGTTGGCTAGCATCTGAGGCAAGTTACTTTGCTCAGGCCTTGGTGTCTCCACCTGCAAAATGGGGCTGGCCCTCCTCATACATCCCAGGCTGGTTGTAAGGGCTCACAAGGTCATTTGTGCTGGGTTCTTAGGGCAAAATGTTTGGCCAGCCGTCACTGGTGAGACAACCCTTGTTTCAAAATTATGTCTGAGGCCATGGAAAATTCCAAACCCTCACATTAGCTTTGGGATTAAAGAGCCAGTTGCTCAACTTGTCGTTGGCTGGAGATGATGAGTATTGATTGTAAATGTTAAACCCAAAGAAGACAAGTCCCGGCCCTCTGTGAAGTGACACTTTCATCTGCCACAGTGCACCTGCCTGTCCAGCACTCACCCAGGCTGGAACACACAGCAGGTGAAACCCGAAACATAAACATCTCCCGACTGTGGGCCCCAACCCAACCCCAGGCATAAACTGAGTCAGGTAAATGATGGCTGGATCTGTCCCAAGCCTCCCAGTACCTTCTGTTCTCCCAAATACAGTCCCCTGCCAAATCAGACAGCTTCTTCTCCTTACATCCTGAATCTCTGTTCTTTCCACGCCAGCTCCACAGCCCAATCCTGGACACTGCCCAACTAGACCTCAGCACCCTCTGAGACCCCAACTAGAAGCACCCCACCCTTCAGGGCAGCTGGCTGTTCTTTAGTTTCTCCTCTTCTCACAGGAGACACCTTAGACCATATTCCTCTCCCACCCAGCTACTACCTTGGGATTACATAGTCCACCCCAACAGCCCCTTCTCCCTACTGCTGAGATGTGTTCCGAGGTGGCATGCCTTGGTCTGCCAACATGGTCCTGGATCTCTTTGGCATATAGCCCTTGTCTTGAGGGAAGCCGACAGAGAAGTTGTTCCAGGAGAGGCTAATCCCTCACTCATCTGGGAGCCCGGCCCTTCCAATCAAGCACTGGGCTTCCACCTCCATGGTGCTCCCTGAAGCATTGAGCATTCCCTTTGGATGACAGAACCAGTGGGGAGTGGGGGGCAAAGGAAGAGGGGAGTCACAGACTTATCACAAACCAAACTCATTGCCACTGAGTCCATACCGACTCAGAGCAAGTCTCCAGGGCAGGGTCGAACTGCCCCCAGGAGTTTCTGCCACTGTTTACATTTTTGCAGGAATAGGAAGTGTGTTTGAACTGCAAGAAAATGACCTGTATTTTGAAAATGCAATGAAGAATTTCTTTGAAACATACGAGACAGAACAGCAAGCCGCTCGATGGATTGCTTCTCAAGAAAGGGATTCCTTTTCCAGCTCTAAGTTTACCTGAGAATTCATGATATCCAGGCCACTGTGAGGTAGCAGGGAAAAAAAAAAAGGTGATTCAGCAATCCCCCTGGTAGTCAAACAGCATTTGGGCTTTAGCCCATAAACCAGGATGAAGTGTAGGTATCTGCCCCCCCCCCCCCCCCCTACTGCTGAATACCACCGCCAGGAAGCGGCATCACCCCCTGGGGGAGCACGGAGAGGAAGCACAGATTACTCAGTCTCCCTTAGGCATCCTAAAATGCAGCATTTTCAACTTGCTTCGACACGTGGTGCCGTTCTCCTCTCAAACTTGATCTTCTCGCTCGCTCGGACATGCAGCCAGAGCTTGAGACTTGATGCAATCACCGAGGTGTCCTTTTGGTATCTGAGTCGTAAGCAACCGACACAAAAGGACTCGCCCCAGTGTTTTGTTTTCTTTCCAGGACACACACAAAACTGCCCCAGACTCGCTCACCCAGAGGAGAGCTTGGCACACAGAAAGCGCTCTTTGAAGATAATATTTCTAAACAAGTCCATCACCAAGGGAAGGGCTTTCGCTTTGTTTATTTTCAGAAGTAGGCCAGAAAAAAAGTAAGCACAGAAAGAGATTTGTATGCGTTTTTCTCTTTCCTTAAAAACGGAATCTAGTATTACAGGAACTCTCCTTGGGAGACGCCATAGCAGTCCCATTCATAACTACTTGCTCAACTGCAATTTGCAAACTCCCCCTTGCCATTTCTTGCCAAAATTCCCTCTCCCGCTCCCTGACCTTCACAATGTCTCCAGCTGGAGTTTTCCCAACGGGGATTCTCCATCTCAACTCTTTGGAACTGCTGTCCGAAAGAAAAGAGGAACAGAAGTTCTTAAAATAGCCTCATTTTTTGTTGTTTTTTTTTTTAAGACATATTTTGCACAGGTGACTATGGAACCACCTTGACTGACCTAGTCTTCGGAGAGAAAAACTCATCTCCATGAAACAGGGGCTTGGAGCATGAGCGAGCCTTTCCCAGATGGTCTGCGCAGACTTCCACGGATTGTGATGCAGTACAGCAAAGGGAACGGTGGTTCAGAGAGAAGTGGGGGAGCAGCCAGAGGCCAGTGCAGCAGCCCAGCAAGATGTGAGGCGAGCCTGCCGTCGGCTGGCGGGCACACCATGATGAAGAGGTGAACGTAGGAGAGATGTTGGGGAGACAGATTTGGAAAGATAACGCATGCGTGTACGTGCACACAGAGAAAGAGAACAAAGATAGTGGCAGGTAGAGAACGTTAAACTCGCGCGTGAACACTCTCCAAATGGTGATTGTTTTTGAGCATAGGATTATCATCTGCTTCCTTGATCCAGCTCCCAAAGCTACCTCACTGTACCTGTCTGCTGAGCCCCACAGCTACTTAATCCATGTCTTCTGAAAAACAAACAAACTCATGCCATGGAGTTGATTCTGACCCATAGCAAGCCTATAGGACTGGGCAGAACTGCCCCTGTGAGTTTCAGAGACTGTCACTCTGTACGGACCCCAGTCCACCTCATAACCACTATGCCACCGGGGATCCCGGAGTACCACTGAGCATCACCTACAAGCAATTGGCTAATTGCCCATGGATCTTTCATCCTCTCTTCACTAAAGACCACTTCAAGTCAGTCTGAGAAAGGGAACTTTTTTTGTTGTTTTTGGGGCATCACTGTTCTCCGGTAGTGGGAGTAGGAGGCCCAGCCCCACTGCTGGAATTGAACCTCCATCCCAGTGGGCCACAGTCCCGCGCACAACCACTACGCCGCCGCCACCGGGGCTCAGCGCAAAAGGGAACTTTTTAAACAACAGCACTCTTGAGAAACAAAGACTCTGCGGGAGAAAAGAACTGACACTCTGCGCTCATAATCACAGCCTCAAAAACTCCATGGAGCAGTTAGTTCTAGTCCCTCACAGAAGGCCTCTGAGCAGAAATCACCTCCAACAGCACAATGATAAACCATGTTGAGCTTCTCCCCATGTAACTTACTGCCTATGTGCTTATCTTCTTCGGAGAAAAGCCTTTTACGATTCTTTGCCTTCGAATTTCTTAATTAGAAAAAAAAAATTCTTAATTAGATGACTTTTTTTTTTTATCTTTTCATTGTTGCTCTGTAAGAATTCTCTACTTATCCTAGATAGGAATCCTTTTTCAGTATTTCCAAGTTTCTGTTTAATGTTTTTTAAGTTTTCTTGACATCGATCTTTCAAAGGGAGGGGGTTAACTTTGACATTTTCTCATTTATCTAAATCCCAAGGCCACAGGATTTACTTCTGTGCTTTCATAAGTGTGCTTCCTTCTAAGTTAAATGTTGTGTGTGAATAGAGGTCAAGGGTGCATATTCATTCTTCTGCAATGTAGATAGGTAGGTGGTCCCACCATCATTTGTGGGAAAGGCTGCCTTTCAGCAATGAAATTGTCTTGATAATACGTTTATTGAATAGCAACTGACTGTAAATATGAGTGTTTAGCTCTTTCTATGCATTTACCCACTGTCTTAATTACTGCAGTTCTTAGGAAGTTTAGGCAGAAGGGAGTATGCCTCTTCCATGTTCTCTCTCTTCATTTTCAAGATTGTTTTGGAGGTATTTGTCTTTCCATGTGAATTTTAAGATGAGCTTCTAAAGTTTTGGGAAAAAAAAGAAAAAGGAATGTTTGCTGTGAACTGTGTTCAATCTACGGAACAATACAGAAAAGCACTGTCATCTTCACAGTATTGCCTTCCTCTGATCCTTGAGCATGGATGGTCTTCCTATGAATAGAGGTGCTTTTAAAAAGTTCACCAAGGGCTGATCACCTTCATGGCTCAAGCCTTAAGTTTCCATAAATTTAGTTTTATGTATTTTATTCTTTTAGGTGGTATTACATATTGAATTGCTCTCAATTTCATTTTCAG